>CM050519.1:81798261-81975761 GCA_027563665.1 Antrozous pallidus
AGCCCTCAGTAAAATAACTTCATGACTCTTTGGTAGTTGACGTGTAAAGAAGTTCATTCCCAGACAGAGTGAGATGAGCACTCCTCTCCACCCCCCCCAACCGCCCCTGCCCATGGTGTCCCCTTCTGTTCCCCTTGTCCAGGTTTTGCTCCAACCAGTGTCCAGGGTTGTTGAAGTTTAGTAATGTCCATTAGAAGGCAGGACTTGTATAATCATTCATTGAAGTTCTTTGAAGTCGAGTAGGATTTTCCTAAACGTTCAAGTATGTTCTGCTGACCTCTTCCACCCTGACTGAAGAATGAGGTCAGCGATATGGGACAGAGGAGAGTGAAAGGGGATTCACTCACACATATGCACACCTGAAATCTCCCGAGTGCTAACAGGCACTGCTGTGAATGAATGAACTCATTTAGTTTCTTCAACATCCAAAGAGTTAGGAACCATTAGAATTAGGTTTTATCCTGCTTTTGTTGATGAGGATACAGAGGGATTAAGCAATTTAAATGAGAGCCTAAAACTTGGAAGCAGCAAAGTCAGGATTAAAACCCAAGCTGAATGTCTCCAGACTTAAGACTTATAGCCCCTGTGTTGAGCTGGGCTCTAATACAGTGTTTTGCAAGTTGAAATGCTATTGAGTCGTGGGGTTCCTGAATGCCCTGGAGACAGTCAGGGTGCCAAGTACTGAGTCTGAGGAACACCCAGTTACCCAGTCTCATCCCCTCACCCCAGCTCACCTCCCTGGGCATCTGCTATAACCACAGTCTCTGTTATGTGGACTTCCATGTAAGTCTCACCTTGAAAGGGGGATCTGAGGGGAGTGTGTAGCTCACCAGACTGACTAACTGTTCACTAGTTGGGGACAGTTTAGTTGTGTTCATAACTCTAGCATCTAGCAAGAGACCATGCATGTGGGAGCTGCCTAACAACTGTTTGTTGAGTGAACAAATGATGCTCCAGCCTCCCCCTTCCCTTCCTCCTCAGAGACCAGGAAATAAACGGGGGGGAGGGGGGACTAGGAGGGAAGAAGAGTGACGAAGTGGCAGGATATATCAGCATGGAGTGACTGGCGGGACACTGCCTCTTATCCCATGAACTGAACAAGTCTCAGGGGCCTCATCTGTAAACTCTAGGGGTTGAACTCCAAAAGCTTGAATTCTAGTACGAATATTAAGTTTTTATGAGTCAGCAAGGATGCCAGGTCTGGGAACCAATTAAGTATCAAAGTGTGAATCACATCTCTTATCTCCAGCAAGGGAATCCTCCTCACTGGGCAGTGAGTGCACAGGGCATGTTGTTCCATGTTATCTCTAGAAGTTCCCCTGGGGGCAGGGGGAATTAAGATTCAACCTCTCAAGGAAAGAAACAGACATGTATAGGCAGGTATTTTCAAACATAACTGGGTCAAGGATGCCACATGAGAATGGGACCATTAAGAAGGTTTGTCTACAGACACAATGATAAAGAAAGAATTCCAGAGGCCAGAAAGTGACAAAGTACTCACAGGAAAGCCCCAATGTTGTTGTCAAAGGCAACAACAAACGCAGAGATACCACCATCGAATTGTGTCCCTCAGGCCAACCTGCATGCAGTAAAAGTCAAATATAACAACAATGACCTGCAAGAGTGATAACTGGCCTATTTCAGAGACATTGAGATAATTTTAAAAATGATTTTACAACAGGATTTAAAATGGGATCCTTCCTGTCTGACTTTTGGCTGAGGCATCTGTATTAGTGTCCTTTAAGCGACTATAACAAATCATCCCAAACTGGACGCCTTTAAACAACAGGAATGTATGCACTCACAGTTCTGGCAGCCAGAGTCCCAAATCAGTTTCACTGGCCTCAGGAGGCTCTAGGGGAGAATGAGTTCCTCACCTCTTCCAGCTTCTGAGGGTTCCTGGCATTCTTTGATGTGTGGCTGCAGGTGTCTCATTCTTGCCTCCTGCGCACATTACCTTTGCCCTTCTATGTGTCAAAATCTCCCCTGCCCCGCACTGATGGGAAGATTCATCATTATCCACCTGGATAATGCAGGATCATCTCATGTCAATATCCTTAGCTGAGCCCTGACTTTTGTCACACAGGTGATAGTCACAGGTTCTGGGCATCAGGACCTATATCTTTGGGGGATGTTTCTCAAGCTACTACAGCTCCCAAAGGTCAACAACAAGTCGCTAGGTGCCAGGCCAGTGCAGGACTCAAGAAAAGGGACCCAAATAGGGTAAAAATAGAGTCAAACACCATCACCTGTATAGAGAGGAGAGGCCAGGAACGGCTCCTTTCGTCTCACCCCCTCAAAGAAGGAGAAAGGACTTCTCCTCCAGGTCATACGAGGTGCTGTGGGAACAGAGTGGAGCAGGATGAAGAGTTTGTAATGTGACTGATCCCCCTGGAGTGTGAGAGGCACTGACCTGAGCAGGAGGAGCCAAGGGAGAGAGAATTGGGACTGTGCTGAGGGAGGAAGGGCAGCCCACGGCCACATGCAGGCCATGGAGGAGCCACTGGGGTCCAGCAGGGTGTCAATGCACAGAGATCCCAAGACCAAAGGAGTAATCCTGAGGATTGGCTCTGCCCTTACCATGAGCAGAAAGAATCCAAAAGAGAGAGAAGCAGACTGATCATTGTCACATCCTTGCATAACCCACTGTCTAGTTATATCTGTGTCCCTCAAGAAAGGCCTCTGGTCTCTTCTGACACCTCCCTTGCCCCAGTTCCTGCCCCAGCAAAGCCAGAGGCAGTGTCACAAGGTGGGAAGAGAAGGAGAAAATCCCAGTGTCAGACCTGGAGCCTGAGGCAGGGACAGAACCAGGGGAGAAATGCTTACCTTTGCATGAAGTTTTCCATTTTGATACCTACACAGGCTGGTCCTTTTAATTATGGAAATGGCTGACTTCTGAGATGAGACTTGTTTGGGGACTAAGAGAATTCAGAGGACTCTTTATTACTACCAGTGACAAAGTTGCTGGACCGGCCTGCGTGTGCCTCCAGAATTGGGGAATGAACTGCCTACGGATCCACAGAACAGATCCGAACGCACTAAATGAGACTAACAAAGCAGTTTTCTGACTGCGCTTCATCAGACTTAGCCCGCTCATTGTCACGTTGGATTTCTTTATATCATTGGGTCTCTTTTCACTTTCTATCCAGAGATCTGGACTTGGTCAGTGTCCCTAAGTCTAGCGAGAAGCTCACTGTAGGCATGTGCACTAGCAGCTGGCCGGGCCTTTCTATATCCAAAAAGCAACTGCACAAATTACCTTCGCAGTGTGTCCCGAGGCCATGGATTACAAGGATTTCTGGGTCAGTGGGGACTGCTCTCATTTCCACAATTAGCTGGACCTCTGACTTCACTACTTAAAGAGCTCTGGCTGCCAAAGGCCATACCTCAGGCCTCTTCCAGTTTCGATATGACCTCTTTCTCCAGCCAGGAACAAAGTTCACTGTCTTACTCATTCCTCCAGTGCCCAGCAGTCCCGTGCCTTTTATCATCCTGCATAGCTAATTCAAATGTGGTCATCCCTGCATTTATCTGCCCCTAACAGTAAGTAGGCGTACCAGTTGGAGCAGAAAAAGAAAGATCAGAATGGACTAAAAGAGTTTTATATCAGACTTCCCTCTTCTGTTTGTCTTCTCTGTAGATTCAGGCAGTGAACCTCAATTTGGAATGAAGGCAACAGAGAGAGTAAAGCTTGAGTTCCTGTCATCTCTGGTGGACCCGAGACCACCATCCTTCCTGGTGGCAGGTGGTCTCCTCATTCTGAGCCAGGACACCCATGAAAACCTGGAAATGCCACTGGGTCGGAGGTCAGACCTGCCGCGTGGTCCTGGCACAACACCTGTCGTGTCCATGTCATTCTTCATCGGGGCTCTGGGTATACAAAGACCCCATGCCTTGTCTAATCAACTTGAAAAATCCAATCAAACAAGCATTGTGAGAGTGTCAGACACATATTCTGCAGCATGGAAATAGCTGGTGGTCTATGATCCTAATGGAGACGGTGAGAGCGCAAACTCCCCTGTAAGGATGATGATTGAACACACTTGTTTATGTCCACTCCCGTCTGTATCACCAATAAAAAGAGGATAGGGCATAAAGTCACTAGGACACAGGGATTGGGATAGAAAATAATATGACAACTACTGGTACATGCACACATATGTGTGTGATATTTTTTAAATGCAGGGGACAAATAATAACTGGCTCAGTAAACTATAGATAGAGACATTCTAAGTCAACAGGTAGCAGAAAAGCTGAGAAACAAATCAGTTTGCATCTGAAACCTTGAAAAGCCTCAGGAACTGGTAGAACCTTTGGACATGAGGGTGAACAGGGGCTGAAGGGAGATTGTTGGTTAAAAAGTCTATTTACAAAGCAGTGAGATTCACAGATCCCCTCCCCAGCTCTGCACAAATGGGAACTTGTCCCTCCCTGTCTCACCCCCAGATGATCAGAGGCTTATGCTGGAAGGAGGACAAAACAGAATTGGGCAACGCCAGACCAGCTGAGGCCAAAAGTATTTGGTGGGGTATTGGAGGATTAACTGAAATACCCCCAACTTTTTTCGCCCACTCTATTCCTAAAATTCTGGAATGCAGTGTCAAGCTCTCTAAACAAGAAACAAAGATTCTTCTCTGGGGAATATGTTTGGCCTGAGAGAAGAGACCCAAATATACTGACCTTGGAGTTTCCCATGGAAATGTATGGTGACCTAGCAAACAAGCCCCTGTGTGCATGACTCCTACTCTAATGTTCAGTCCCCCTCTAATGCCTAGGAGCAAACAGCCAAGGATCACAGGACCTATGAGGCAAGTCTTAGACATGAAAGGAGATTCTAGAACAGACAAGCAGAAAAAATAACTTGGAGTAAACAGAAACTCTGCAAGGACATGAGAGTTTCTCCCCACCCTTGTCAAAATAAACAACAAAAAATGATAATGATTATTCTCTCAGTGATAACAACAGATATGACAATGTAGAAACAAGAATAGAGTTGTTTAAGAAAAGAAAGAACAACAGGAAGGAAAGAAGAACCACATAGGGAGTATACTACGTAGCTCAGCCATAAACAGTATTTATGGAATCCAGTTAAGATAATCTGCTATGATAGCATAAAAAATAGGATGCCATTCTATCAGGAGAAGTGAATAGTGATGTGAAGTGAAATCTATGCCTTCATCTTCCACACAGGAAGGTAAGAGTTAGTACAGGAGATTCCAACCCACAGCGAAGATGGAACACCAGTGGTATGTAACCCAGAGGAAGTAACAGAAAACACGATTGCTAAAAATAGATGATTCCTGGATGTACCATTGTCATCATCCAACTTGAGTCCTACACCATCCAGAAGATAAAGAGATGGAATATTAATACCACACCATTTCTCATTTTGCCAAAGAGTTACCCATCTGAAAATGTGACTCTATAAAGACTTTTATTTTTTATATATGAAACCCCATTTGCTTACTGAATTAAGTTTGATTTCAGACACAAATTCCCATTGGAGAATGATGACCCTGTAACATACCAAGACTCAGGCTTAAGGATGTAATAAAAACTTCAAGAGTACAGAATTTAAGAATAAACAATACTCTGACAAATAATAAGCTCTAAAATTTTGGGGGCTCAACTTTTGGCATCTTCAGAGCACTTAGGTTGACCCAACATCAAAAATCTGGGGGAAAATTGATATATTTCATCTTTAACAATTTACAGGTCTGCCCAAATTTTCCAGGTTTAAAAATGACATCACTCCAACACAACTCAAACTAGCTTATGCATAAGAAGTAATCTGTAGGCTCAAGTATTCTAGAAGGCTTCTGAGAGAGCCGACAAAATGAAGGGTAGAGCTGAGGGAGGCCAGCATTAGGTGGGCGCTCATTATGTTTCAGGGTCCACTGGATATAGCAATGAAAACAACAGAAAAACAAAGAGATGACTATATATAGGAGTAGATTTATAGTTGTTTGTATGGAAAATATATAATACAAGAATAAATACTAATCCTATCTAATAAAAGAGAAACATGCATATTGACTGTACCTGTACTAGGCCCACCAGCCAATCAGGAGTGAATTAACTCAACCAAGATGGTGGTTAATTTGCATATCTAAAGAGCAAAGTTTGAAGACAGCATAGAAGGAAGCCAAGTGCTGCAGAAGGGATGGAAGCTGCAGAGAAGCAAGCAGGTGGGGTGGGGAGAAGGCAGGGAAGCAGGTGGGGCGGCCTTATTGCAGGAATCTTCCTGCAATGGGCCTCTAGTATAAGAATAAACTGTTTTACATACTCACACTGCAAACCTACTTTTGCCCACCCCTGCAGTGTGCAAAAATAAAAGATATTTTTGTCAGAGGACTGGGAATTGCTTGGGAGAGTAAAGAGGCCAAGGAGCTCCAAGGAGGAGGGGGACAGTAGGTTGCAGGGTAAACCTCTGTAAGACTTTGGCTTTTGCTCTCCGTGAAATGGAAATCCTCTGGAGGGTTTGAGAAGAGCACGGACAGACAGAATAAGTGTTTCGAAACTGTGCAAGTAAACAACCACATGACCTCTTTGCTCTATGGAAAATCAACTATGGGAGGCAAAGCAGGAACAGGACAGGTAAAAAGCTACTGGAATTTTCCAGGGAGACACTTTGCTGTTTGGACTTGAGGTTGTCATGGCAGAGAGGGTGAGACCTCATCACAGCATGAAGATCTGGTTCTATTTCAACCGTGGAGATGAAAGGGCTGGCGGAGGGACTCCACCAAGGCCTCCAGGAGAGAGAGACTCGTGGCTGACGCCCCGCTCCCAGGATTTTCTCTCTCCCCACACATGCCTCCATCCATCTTTCATCTCTGCCTGTCTCTTGAGCTCACCCCAGTCTTCATGTAGCAGGAAATAACATGGTGTCCACCAGTCCCAAATCATACCCTCCTCTTTAGCAACCATGGAAGCATACTTCATATTATACACCCGATCTCAGCAAGGTCTTATTTGGGTCATAATCTCAACCTTGGACCAATCACTGTTGTCAGGAAAAATGGGATATAATGATTGTCCAATCCTGAAATATGCCCCCCTTTCTAGGCTTGCTTCTGGAATTAGCGAGTTAGGAAAATTCTTTCAGGCAGGCACAAAACACCACCTACCATAATTTGAGCCCCCAGCTGGAATCCAAATATTTTCCCCTTTGAGTGCTGTCCTCTTTCTCTGGGGACCCTGTCCCCCAAGCCCTGCGCAGCTTCCAGCATGGGGCTGTCACCTCAAAGGGAACACTGTTCTTTCGTAATCACACAATAAGAGCTCAGAGTAAAAGCCATCATAATTTCATTTTTTAAATATATTTTTTATTGATTTCAGAGAGGAAAAGAGAAGAAAAGAAACAGAAACATCAATGATGAGGATCATTGATGTGCTGCCTTCTGCACACCCCCTACGGAGGACTTAGCCTGCAAGCCCCCGCATGTGCCCTGACTGGGAATCAAATCATGACCTCCTGGTTCGTGAGTCGACACTCAGCCACTGAGACACACCAGCCGGGCAAACGCCACGGTGATTTTAAACCTGGCCGCAGGATCCGGGTGAGTCTGTCATTTGAAATCCGACAGCGTGCAGGAGGGACGGAGGGAGAAAGGTCACTCCAAATTACCAGAAAGTTTCTCCATCCCCCACCAGCGTAATTGCTGGCAGATAACCTGTCTCAAAGGCTTTTCTAAAACCTGCACAGAGAAGCATTTCCAGTCAATTCTTTGAGCATCCTGAGATGGTTTGGAGGGAAGATAAGCCTACATTTTTTTTTTTTTTTATCTTACTCAGGACTTTCTGCATTCTTTGTCAGTTAAGGATTCCTGGCCCCAAACCAATTCCACCGCTAGCATTTGTATGTTTTGGAGAAACTGCTGACGAATTGAGGAAATAATCTAAGGTCTGAAAGTATTTACACATCGTGGCAATACAGGATCTCAGACAGCGTGTTTCCCCAATGGCAGGGGCACCGCTGGTGCGCATTCCCATTCAGTGGCTCCCGCGATCAGGGTCTGATCCCCAATCCCACCCGGCTGCCATCCGTACCCTCCCTGAAACACCTGCTCCCACAGCCACTGATCTCTGTTGACAGTTCTCCCTACCCCAAACAACCTTGAGCTGTGTATAGTAAATATCGCACACCAGTGAGGTTTTATTGATCTCTTTTTTCCCAGACACTTCTCCAGCTCCTCCCACCCTGCTCTCATTTTTGTTCGTCTGCCACCTGGAAGCCGCAAAGGCTGCACCTCTTGCTTTTCTGCATACCAGAGGCAACGATAATATTTACAGTGGCAGTTACTGGGCCTTCCTGCTGTCTTCACAGCGCTGGCTGGCGCTCAGACCGTGCTGAGCCCCAGGGAGAGGCTGAGCCCGGAGCCAGGCTCCCTCGCCCAGAGAGGCGAGGCGCTCAGTTCTGGCCCAAACTCCAGGTGCGGTTCTGTAGCGGAGCCCCTCATTGGGCCATCTGGGATGTGGCAGCTAGGAAACTCCTGTTTCCCAAAAGGAATCTTGTCCTTCTAGTTTTTGGGGAAAGGTTAGATTTTCTTTTGGAAGAGAGTTAAAAGGGGAGATTAAAACATCTGATTGAATTTGATGCGTTGTCTCCAAAATAGATGTACCCCAGAAGGAATAAAGACAACCCATTAGTGTACAGAAAGAAAACAGAATACATTTTATTTAAAAAAAATTTTAAATATAAGTTTTTTTAGTGTTTTAAAATAAACGTACTAGTGTAGAAGTGTTAAGTAAAAATAAATAAGTGTACATAAATGGAGGCTACATGCAATAAAATTATTATTTTCCAAAATTATTTGTATTGCTTAGGGTAGATGATCAAAACAATTTGAAGGTCATTAAATTAGGAGGTACTTGTGCTGTCTTCTCACACTGAAATGCGGTGGTTCTGTGGTTTTATGTCCTAGGAAAAACTGCCATGACAGAGCTGAGAAGGGGCAGTGAAATCAGACAACTGGTCTCCCACCTGCAGCCAGATTCCAGCGGACTTTCTGCCTCCGGGACCCCTGGCCCCTTTCCCTCTCCTGGAGGGAGCTGGATCCTGACCAGTTTGTGGGAAGGAGGTGAGCAGGTGCATACACAGGGCAGAGGATGGTCTTTGCTGCTGCCCCTTGGACCCATCAGCTCCACCAGGCGTTGGGACTGGCTGCACCTGACAAAAATGTGACCTCTAGTCTGTATAGACTGTGCCGCCAAATGCCACCATTGTATCCTAGTTAGATGTAGGAGGTTTGTTTGGAGTATAATACCAGTGCATGATTTTTTCTTAACCTTTCTACTTTTCTTTATTCCTTTCCCATTCAACTTTTCTCATTTACTTTTTTTTTCACCATTTGCCTTGTTTTCATTATTCAATTTCACCTTTCTGCTACATTCCAAGGATCCATGGCCAACTCCCTTCAGGCACAACAAATTGTCAATGAGCCCATTCTGTTTGCAATTCATTTTGTAAAGATTGTATGGGGACCCTGATCTTCATCTTAATTGCTCCCCTTCCCTTCTAAACCATCCCCCTAAACTCCTCCTACATGGAAAATTTTGATTATTAGAACACACACACACACACACACCCCACACTCCTTAGATGCCATCTCATCCAAAAGCCCTCCCTGGTGCCTTACACACCACCCAAATAAGCACATCAATCCCTTCATTGTACTTTCTGCACACACTCTTCTTCCTTTCAATTGAGATACAGTTAAGTTAGCATTATATTAATTTCAGGAGTGTACCATAATTCAATATGTGCTTATATTGCAAAATGTTTGCCATGATCAGACCAGTTAAAACCATCTCGAGCCGAGAGCGGTTTGGTTCAGTGGATAAAGCGTCGGACTTCGGACTGAAGGGTCGTGGGTTCGATTCTGGCAAGGGCATGTACCTTGGCTGCGGGCACATCCCCGGTAAGGGGCATGCACGAGGCAGCTGATCGATGTCTCTCTCTCATCGATGTTTCTGACTTTCTATCCCTCTCCCTTCCACTCTGTAAAAGATCAATAAAATATTTAAAAAAAATTTTAAATAAAGATAAAAATAAAACCATCCTGACACAAAGCTACACATTTTTTTTCTTGAGATGAGAACTTTTAAGATCTACTCACTTAGCAACTTTCAGATCTACAGTACAGCATTATTAACTACAGTCATCATGCTGTGTCCATTGTATCCACATGGCCCTTTTATTTTATACCTGGAAGCTTATACCTTTTGAGCACCTTCTGCACACACTTCTTACCAATGACACTTAGCTGCACTGATATACTTGCATGCCTGCCTCCCTCTGCTCATCCAAAAGGAAGCTCATCCGAAACTCAAAGCTCACTCCCTGCCCCACAGCACAGAGCCTGGGACAAAGCAGTTCTTCATAAATGGCATGAAGGAAGGAAGGATATCTGAAGCCAACCACTCTTGGCTTCCCTGTTGATCCACCAGAATGTGGCCAACTGCAGAGGTAACAACAAAGCTAATGTTTATTATATGCTTCCTTTTTTTTTTTTTCACTGAGAAACCAATTAATTGTATATCTGGTTGAATGGAGACCAGTAGACCTAGTAATTGCACTCTCTGTTCACTAAGAAGCAGCCCCCAGCTCCAGACCTACTCTAATAAGTGTGTTTCAGCCTAAATGATCCGATCCTACTTTCTTGGCACTACTTGCCGAATTGTTTCTTAGGCTTATCTCTAATTTTTAATCACAGCTTCTACGTGATTGGTCCTGGACCCTGGGGATTCAAGCTGCACCGGGAATACTGACATTTTCTTATTCCTGGAAATTCACTGGACATTTTCCAGTTGCCAAAAGGCTGAATCTAATTAAAATACAGCTCTATATGAATACAACTTTCTTTTCCAACAAGGAATATATTTTTTCAAGGCTCACCAAATTGAAAAAATAAATACAGTTTACTAACTTTGATTCTTAACTTCTTCATCTAACACCTCATCCAAAGGCAGGAAAAATTACACACTTTTCCTTTTATATATTTTATACACAAATTCTACCTAGTTCTCTCTCTCTCTCTCTCTCTCTCTCCACACACACACACACACACGCGCGCGCACACACACACACACTAGAGCCCTGTGGTTTTAATTCCCAGGCCATGAAGCCCTTTGCACTTGTTAGTGCTCCTCTCTCAACTTGGTAACTAGCATGGACTTTGGAGCCAGGTGAGAGTTAATTAAATTAATGACATGTGTGGAGTGCCAGCACCGTCTCTGGCAGAGTGCCCACAATCCCTAGCTATGATTTATCACCATTACTTAGGTCACTACGGGTCTCTGAGTATAATGGGCCTTTCCGGGGCGGGGTTCCAAATGTGAGTTCTGCTTGTTGGATTAGGGCAGGTCCAGAGCACAGAGGGAGGGCTCCACGTTGGGCTGGAGGGGTGTGTGGAAAAAAGGCCGAGCAAGCCTTTCTGCGGGATTCCATGCAGGTGGGTAACATATGCCTGGGACACTAAATTCCTTGGGGTTACCTGACATCCACTATGGTAATCAGATAGCTTCCCCAAAGTCAACAAGAGCAGCAAAATGCTTACATTTCCAGGCTGCCCCCCATCAGTTGGCTTGAGGGAGTGGGACAAATTCATGTGGGAGGTATTCTTCAAGCACATGTAAATGAGGTCCCACCAAGATCTGTCATTCAGCTGGGGGGGGGGGGGTAACACAAAGAATGCTGGATGACTTAATTGGCTCAAGACATGGTAACATAGGATCCAACCAGACCAGTGGTCCTCAAAGAGTGGCCCTCAGACCAGCCACGTCAGCATCACCTGGAGCTCGACAGAAATGCAGAACTCTGGCCCCTTCCTGGCCTACTAAAATGGAACCTCTGAGGATGGGCTCTGGGAAAACAGTTAACCAAGATCACCAGGTAATTCTTAGGCACATACAACTTAAGAACCATGGACCAAGGCCATTCCTCCTGATTTCCTGATTGAGAGCATATTGGCTATCAGTCTTGCAGAAGCAGCCCAGTGCCAAAGCAACAACTCAGAGCAATTAAATTAAAATGTCTGGGATTGGACCCAGGCACCAGCTTTTTAAACGCTCCCCAGGTAATTTCAATGTGCAGCCAAGCTTGAGACCCACTGCTTAAAAGCAAGAACTTTTTAAAAAATATGTTTATATTGATTTCAGAGAGAGGAAAGGAGAGGGATAGAAACATCAATGATGAGAGAGAATCGTTGATGGGATTGATTGGCTGCCTCCTGCATGCCCCTTACTGGGGATCAAGCCTGCAGCCTGGGCATATGCCCTGGCTGGGAATCGAACCTGTGACCTTTTGGTTCATGGGTCAACACTCAACCATTGAGCCATACCAGCTGGGCAGGAGCAAGAATTTGAACAAAGCTGTAAGACATTCATAGCACATGTACCTGAGAGAAAGCATTCCCACCTTTCTATTTGCTCTGGATTTCTGTGTTTGCTTTCCCCACCACGATTTTCTTAACTGTCCCTTGCAGGTTCTGTATCCCTAAAAGAAGTTTTGAATACATTTGTCCTCTCTTCCCATTCACTCCTTCCCCCCACCCCCCGCCACCTTTGAATGGCTAACATTATTGAATTTGCTGACTAGTGTTAAGGAATAGTTAAGAAGAGGATCCATTCACTCCAGGCCCTTGGAATCCTATGTGAATTTGCAAATTAAAAAAAATTATATATATATATATATATATATATATATATATATATATATATATTTCTGTCACATAAATGTCCCTTCATTGGATGTTGTGTTCTTGTTAAGTTTATGCATTTTATTCAGCAGGCTAACAAGACCCCCTCTGATTTATGCATTCTTTAGCCTTTGAAACATTCAGACATTTCACCTGGTAATTTGGAGAGAGTAGATGGCCTTTACCACACTGTTCCCTCCGTTGGGCGAGGCTGGGAAGGAAAAAGGACCCATTCACTCTACTGCAAGAAAGCTGGTAAGTAGCCTTAAATGACTCTCTCAGATCCTGACACATGCTGTGTTTAAGAATGGGGCTATAGGATAGTATATCATAAACCCTAGGCTTATGCTTTCAGCTTCAGATCAATTACTTGGAAGTTTCTGAAATCTTCCCAGAAGTCCAATTTAGAAATGTGTACAGTGCATGGAGTGAACAGGTCGTAGTCTGCCAATCTAAGTCAAATGTTCCTTCTCAGTGGGTTTCCTAGGTGCCATCTTCCACAAAGTCTCCAGGAGTTCTGAGATGACTCCATTTAGAGGGAAATGGATATTGACTGTACTTGTCCATGTTTCTCCACACTGTCAGAGAAATCCTCCTGACTTATCTCAAACTTCCCCATTTTAGCTCTTAACTTCCCATGTCCACTTTCTATCCTGGGCAAACTGGAACAGTTGGTCACCCTACTTACTGCCCAGATCTTGCATGCCAGCTGTTTCTTTAGAAATCCTCCCTGCTGTATGACTCAAGCATTGCCTCATTTCAAACCACCAGCACTTGTGCTCAGTTAGAAAACACACACACACACACACACACACACACACACACACACACGTGCAAAATGTCCTCAGTTCCTTCCTCATGATGTTAATGCAAATACATTCGTTTATTTCACTTGAATTTCTACTTCTCATTTTTCTCATTGCCATCACCAGCCTATGTCTCCAGGAAAATCATTCCAAAAACATCTTGTTCTGCCAGAAAACAATGTGGAGAGAAAAGGCAAATGATTCCTGTGTTTCAGAGCTGAAATGGGATGAAAGAGCCCAGCATACAAGTTAAAGAGTGCCTTTTTATTCAGTGAAATAAATCTTTATTGCATAGCCCTTAAGCGCTGGATACTGTGCTACACTATGTCCACAGTAAGTCAAGTCCTTGATATGCAGCTAAGACAGGAGACCAACGTGCTCCCTCAGCTCAGGAAGACCCACCGGCATCCTAGACTCCCTTGACTTTCTATTGGCCTGAGCAAAGGCAACTTTAGTTTCTGCCATTCCTTATCTTGGGCTGCTGGTTGCCACTGAGTGGAAACCACTGCCAATTTATGTTTCTAACCTCAAGGCTGCTCCAAAATTATTACAATAAGTTTAATTAGTTTCTCATAGCTGTTGTGAATTCTTTCCACACTTAAGTTCCTTCATCCACCCATTGGGCAGCACACAACTTTGTCATCTACCTTCTGAGTTCAATGTCATTTGATGGAGTTTCAGCTAACTAGTGCTCTCTCTTCTACATTTCCCTTACCCTTTATAAAGTAAATAGTGCCCCTTTTAAAATAAATAGCTGTCAATTTTACCTTTAGGTAACTGCAGAAGTACACTTGATGCTTGTCACAGTTTTAGATTTCAGAATGCTGCACATTTATTGTTATAGATGGTGTATTTTATTTCTCTTCTGTTTTTATATCTATTGTTCCTGTGATTATTGCCTTCTCATTCACCAGAAGACTTGTAAACATCATGAACTGTAAATGAAGTATACAGAATATGAATTGCATGCATGTATAAATTAAGCCTTCCACTGCAACATCTGGGAGATATTTGGGGGAGATATTTCTCCCAGGAGCGAATGCTACCAACTGCAGGTGCATCATGAGATGCTATTTTCACCTTCCATAGTCTAGGATCTAGGAGATAACTGGAGACACTGTGGGGGTGGGAGGGATTGCCTCAAGTCGCTGTTGGGAGAATTGTTTCACTATTATCACACTCAGTTTGACTTAAGGATGAATTAGAGCAAATATTCAAGAATATTCTGCTTCTGTGTTAAGCTATTTCATCTGATATCTTTTCCTCATACTTAAATGGGACCAAAAGATCTTCCAAAATGGAACACAGCCTTGTATAAAATCAAATTAATCTCTTACTTATAATTTATTAGAGAATATTTGTCCTCAATATTATTAGTCTGCACAGTTATTCTATTTGTATTATTTTAAAGGCTATAGAAAAAAGGAATAGGCATTTGAAGTTTGATGTTAACTAGAAAAAGCTAAACAGTGCATTCTACATTTGAAATTCCACAAGCTGTCAATGAACTGGATTTTTCTAATAGAGATTCTTGTCCTTTGGCTTAATTTCTCCACATTGATGTTTCACTTTTACTATCTCCAGCTCCCCCATCCAGTCAAACATGTATGAATCCAACACTTTCTAAGAAGTGTCCTGCCCCAGCCAGGATCAAATGGATGCTTCCGAATGGACAATCAGTAATGCAGCTCCCTTGCTTAACTGTCTTCACTCACATTTTTTATGGTTAGCAATGACTACACCTCAGAAACAAAGCCACCTGCTATCAAGTACAGTGAAGGAAGGTTGAGTCTTCGGGTGCTTGTGTATGTGCTGCCTTGTGCAAGGAGCTATTTACATGTCTAGCCTCTTGGCAGGCTCTTACACAATCTTCAGCAGGCTGGAGCTGATCTCTGGGGAGGGCGCTAAGGCCCAAGTGAACGTATTTGGAAGCAACCGCTCAGTCACCTCTCGGTAGGATGGGCCAGAAGCCTGTCTCTTGCTAAGTGAGCACTGGCCTGGGGACAGGCAGGAGGCCCTTGCCTTTCTTAGCTGTGGCAATTGAGGCATGAGATTTATACCTTTGTGAGCCTCGGTTTTCTAATGTGTGAAATGAAAAGTTGGGACTAAGTCAGGGGTCTCCACCCTGGGTGCACAGCAGACTCGCTTGATTTTCTTTTCTTAATAGTCATGCAAAGGTCTTACCAGTTAAATTAAACCTCTCGGACAGAGCCCAGACACGAGTGTTTTGTTTTGTTTTAATCTCCCAGGTGAGTCTAGGTGGAGGGTGGCTGGACTAGGTGACCTCCAGGGTCTTGTCAGCTGGGCCTGCTCCTGTCCCATCAGGCTCCCTGTCAGCTCTGAGTTGTGAAGAGGCTGTCCAGGCCTGAGCGCCTAAGTCATGAAGGCCGCAGCATCAACAGGATCTGCCGAAATAATCAATGGAATTACCTGGACTAGCCCACCTCACAATGAGGAAGGGGAGGACCTGCTCTTAAAAAGGAATCAGGGTTCCCAGGAAAACTGCAGGCAGCACGAAGCCTACTTGCTCTCTTTTCTCAGGGAGCTCTGCTTGGAGGGCTCCGAATCCTTCTTTGCAGCCCAGCGCTGTGCTGAGGAGATACACTAATCTAATCAATAGCAGGAGCTGCATTTTGCTCTTGCAATCATGTCACATAATTTCCTTTTCCAGGGCAGCGCCACACTTCTCTCCTGTTCTCGTGTGTCTCAGACTTGTTTTACTCTGACTCCTTTTCAACCTATCCATCCCCAGGGCTCATGGCCCACAGATCTGCACCACTGCCATGTGCCCCTATTACCTTGGCAGGATTTGCCTCTAGAATTTCCCATTCCCTGCCACCACTGCCCGCCCCACTTCTCATGCTCTCACCCTTCTTCCAGCTCCTTCCTTTCCCCGTCAATATTGCTGGGCCACTGATGGCTGTGAGAATGTGAACATATGAGCCATGGCCATAAATGATGAGTTGGGAGGGCCAAACTAAGGCCAGCAGGAACTGGGAAGACTATCTGGAAAATGCAGCAAAAGGCTTTAGTAAGCGGCGATAGCAAGTTACTCTCATCCTCGGAATCTCGACACACTGTTAATTATGAAAATGCAGCTTTGATGAAGAAGGATGTGCAGTCATCCAAAGGCAGGCTGAGGCTTCATGCCCTGCTCAGGGGCTGAAGCTCGGAGCTCTGCATGGTGCAGGTATCTGCTCACTGCACTTTACTGACCAACTAGTACAAGGCTGGCTGGGTGCCTGCTTGCTCAGTCCAAGAATATTACTGCCATGCCATGTGGATGCAGCTGGCAGGGTTGGCCAGAGGGACTGTATGTGGGAACTCCACATAGCAGAAGGTCAGGAAAAAGGAAGTGGGAAATCTGAATCTTGAGCTTATCAGAGGGGATACAGGCAGGAAGTCTGGAAGTCAACGAAGGCTGTCTGCTGCTCTTTAGAGTCATTAGAAGCCAGCCTAAGTACCAACCCTCAGCTGAGATGTGTCTGATCCTAACTGTTCCCCTTTAGGAACCTACTTTGGAGCTCCTTTCACAAGCAAGACTTGGTGGATGGCTCTGGGAAGCTCATGGCCCAATCTAGGGATTTGCTAGAGCTGGTTGGTTGGTGAATGAGAAGACGGTAGAACAATCTTACTTTGTGTTCTTGCCACTCCTTGAGTCCTCTCCCATTTGTTCCCCCAAATACTTCAAGATAGATATTTAAAATATAAACTTGGTTCTATCACTATCTTGCCAGAAATGTCAGTAGCTTCCCATCAGCTCCAGAAAAGATACTACATTCCTAATCATAGCATTTAAGGCCCTCTATGATGTGGCCCAAATTTCCACCCTTCTCTACTCCATGACTTGACCTGACAGTCCAGAGAGGCTGAATGCTTCATCCTTTCTGCACCCTCTGTGGTTCCGGAATATCTTTGCTCTGGCTATGTTCTCTGACATGAATTTCTTCCCACCATCTCTGTCTGCTTATGTATCCTCCCAAACCCAGCCTAGAAATTCTCTTTTCTAGGATTTGCTCAAGAGCCCTCATAGTGAACAAATGCTCTTCTCTTTGTGTTTCCATGCTGCCTACTGCCCACTTGACATTGAAAAATGTCTCGGTAAGCCTGGACATTCTGGGATCAGGGACCACATCCTCTTTACCCGGCAATGTTTCCAGTATTCAACACAATTTATGGAACATAGTAGACATCAGGTAGTGTTTGTCTAGAGAATACTGGGTAAGACAGAATAGGAATGTAGGATTACAATATGACAGTTCCTGCCTGGAACAGAGAGGTCCAGCAATCTCAGCAATGCTCCCATTCTCCATCCACCACAGGGAGAGCTCCTTGGTACTTGCTTACAGTCCCCACCCCCAGCCCAATGTGCTAGGACCCTGATCTCATGGTAGCAACTGCTCCCTAGTTCTTAGTCTCTTCTTGTCTTTATGGGATCCTGATAGGCAGCAGAGACCCACCCTCGTGACTCATGGATTGCCAGTGCTGAACTAAATCTTTCAAGCCAACACTGACTTCATTTTCTCTGGATGATGTCAATGTCTGAGTCAGGGAGAAAACAGGTAGAGCAGGTATGAATCTTTGTCTGCAAATTCGAATGTGCAAAGAAACACATCTTGATTTTTTCATCACTCAAATGAATTTCTATTTCAAGTCCCATTTTTTCTTAGTATGGCACAGTCAGTTTTTCCACCTCTCCCCTTTTCCTGGTGTGGCATCTATAGTGCCAGGAGGGTTTATGAGGTTTCTGGTGAGGGCATACCTGGTCTCCATTCTCACTGTCATCTGTTCATTCTGGTTCCTGCTTGGAAGTGCCATCACATCTAGCATCACTGTCTACCCAGGGGGGCTGCTGAGGCAACCTCATTCCCAGCTTCTCTGCTACTTCTGTGGGCCAAGAAACCATGTTGGGGCTATGATGGGACCTAGGGAACAATGTAGGCTGACTAAAGCCACGTATGCCAAATCACACTATATAGTCATTGATTGCCACTTTCCCAGAACATTAAAGAAATAGGGCATGGGTTCACTCTAATCTCAAATCCTATGAACTTCTATGTGAGGATTTTTTGGTTGGTTGGTTGGTTGGTTTTTGTTTGATTGGTTTTAGGCTCCAGTATCCCTAACACTTGATGTGGCTACCAGGGCTCTTAGCCTCCTTTCTCAGAAACCTGCTAATGTCCACAGTCCCATAACTCTCAGGTCTCATTCTCTTTCCTCCCGATCTATGACATCCTACGGCAGTGCGTGTGTGATGGTGAAGAGGAGGGAGGGGGACCCTCCTACTACTCATCTGACATTCTCCTAATCTATTATCTCTACCCTGTTTTCAGTTCCTCAGAGTCTTCTTTCGAAACTCAAAGCTCACAGACTCTTTTTTTCTCTCTGATCTTTCCAATGTCTAACCCTTCCCAATGTCAATGATCACCTCTGCAGGCTTGTTATGGACTAGAGAGGAAGGGTTAGCTATAAGAGGGAATTGGAGGGGAGGTACTCTTAAAAAGGTTAGCAAACACTAATGTAGCACTTACAACAAATCATGCACTGTGCTAGGACTTCACATATATTAGCTCATTAAATAAAAGCAACTTAATAAAACAGATATGGTTATTAATTCCAATTTTAAAATGAGGAAATGGAGGTAAAGTAAGGACAAATTGAAAGGCCCAAGACTTGAACCCAGTCAGTCTTGCTCCAGAGTCTGTGCTCTTAACCACTGAATCAAAGTTTCTCATTCCTGCCACACGTGTTATTCTTACTGTAGCTTCATCTTCCCTGAAGATGTGTAGGAAAAGAAAAGTTTTCAAATACTATGATAAAGCCTTCTCTTTCTATTCAAAGTGCTTATGCTGGGATTTTTCAAATTTTGATTCTTATGAGAAATTTTATGTCAAAAAAGAAAAGCCTTAAAAAATCTATAAAAATAGAAGGTGGGGGTGGGTGGGAAGAGATTAACCAAAAAAACTTGGTTACATGTTTTACATGTTTAGGCATACAACCCATGGGCACAGACAATAGGGTGGTGAAGGCCTGGGGTAGGTGGAGGGGGGCAAAGTCGGGCTAGAAGATGTCAATGGGAAGGAAAGGCGGCATGCGTAATACTTTCAACAATAAAGATTAAAAAATAGAATCTCTTGCTACCACCACCACCATTAATGGCACTGCCTCCACCTGCCTGGAAGCGTTTTATCACACCTTCTGCAGAGTTAGAGGTTGGACCTCTGGAAGGCATGTCAATACCATATATTTCACCTGATGTGCCCCTGATGCATTCATCCAAGTCTAAGCACTAACATCCATTTTTGAATGAAAAGATGTCCAAGAAAAAATACTTGTGGGCTTCTAATTCTTCTAGAAGAGTGGTAGGCAATCTGCGGCTCGCAAGCCATGTGCGGCTCTTTGGCTCCTTGAGTGTGGCTCTTCCACAAAATACCAAGGCCTGGGAGAGTCTATTTTGAAGAAGTGGCATTAGAAGAAGTTTAAGTTTAAAAATTTAGCTCTCAAAAGAAATTTCAATGTTTGTACTGTTGATATCTGGTTCTGTTGACTAATGAGTTTGCCGACCACTGCTCTAGAACAATCATTCTTCATACAGGGTTTCCTGAGGAGGAGTCCCAGATCTTTTGCAATCTATGAAGTGCCTCCCAAAGAAAAGCAAATGCATAGGTCTAAATGCAGACACAATTTGTCCTAAAATCCGAGTCAAAGTACTGAGCCTTGTCCTGCGTAAATTCTACCTGGAAGGAAAGTTGCTGTGTTTGTTTTAGCTCCTTCAACCCCTGCCAAGAGCAGACCGATTGAGTTAAGTGCATCCGCTCCCACTCAGCCCTGCCCTCAAATGTCTCTGTGGTGCCATAATAGAGAGAAAAATCTTCCCCTTCCCTCTTCCAGCCCAGATTCTCTGCAAATGCCTGGTGCCAACAAGGACTTTGTTCTTTGTGCATTGCAGGCCTGATCATTTGCCACAGAGAGACAAGCACTGTTTGCGGGAACTGAGTAGAAGCGGCCACTCTGATTTTAGGACAAGTTGGGGCTTTCACCTAAAACACAACATGCTTCATGGTAGCCAGGTAGAAAAGGCTCTGTCAGCCCACAAAGAACTACTATCCTTTACTGAAGGATAGCTTATCGCCGACACACGAATTGTAAAATATCTTCTTGAAGAAAACAGTTCATGGGGTTTTGTACATTTGAGAGTGTCAAGGAAGTGCAGTCAACTCAGCTTCTCAATTCAGGCAGCAGAGAGACTGTTGGGGTCAAGGCCAGACATCATTCTCACATTGAAGGAAACACAGAAATGGTTCAAGATAAACTCTGAGCAACTCCAAGCCCTCTGCAAGAAATCTCTGTGCCCTGCAAGTGCAAACACTGGCACGGTTATCACTTGTGGTTGGTTGGAGTCATGCCACCAAGTTGATTATTAAGAATAAGTGGAGCAAACAAAGCCAACAGCTAAAAGATATTGTGAAATAATAAGCATACCTCCCTCCTCCTTTTCCTTTTCCTTTCCTCTAGAGTTGGAGATCCATGGTTTATCCCTTCCATCAACATTTACTATTTCTTTGATGATTTTTGCGTGTGATCTCCTCTTGCTATCAAGCTTCAGGATCTTAACTGTGTTCATGGATTTCCACACCATGAAAAAGGCCATCTTTATTTCTTACACGTGATCTCAAGCCTTTGTGACTGCACAGCCATCAGTAACTATGCCAGACTATGTGCCTCATTATAGCTATGATTATATACATCATGTGCATGTAAATTGTATTAATACATTCCATATATTATAAAACACCACAAAAATACATTGTAGAAGGATGAGATAGAATAATTATAAATAGGCCTATAATATTTCATATTTTTCTTAATAATTTGTCCATTCCCCTTTGGGATTTCAGCATCCTGCTTTGAATCACAGGCCTAGGATAATATCCAGCAAGTGAACATCAGAGTGAGGTCTTGCAAAAATTTGAAAACTGGCTGTCACTGCTTCAAATTGTAACCTGTAATACTCCCCTAACACCTCCCATTTGTATGAGTGAACTCACAGACACTCTCTGTTATGAAATGAATTGTTGTGTGCCTCCCTCCCCCAAGTCACATGTTGAAGCTCTAGCCCCAATGTAGCTATGTTTGGAGATGGAGCCTCTAAGGATATAATTAAGGTCATAACAGTGTGGCTCTGATTCAATTGGATTAGATAGGTTTCAGGACCATGTAGGAAGAGATTCAAGAAAACTCATGCTCTCTCTCTCTTCGAGTGCTTGCATGGAGGAAAGACTACCTGAGCACTCATCAAGATGCTGACCATCTGCAAACCAGGAAGAAAGCTCTTTAGGCACCAACCCTGCTAGCCTTCATCTGGGACTCCCAGAGCTGTAAGAAAATCAATTTCTCTCGATCAAGTCTGTGGTATGTTGTTATAGCAGTCCAAGCAGACAATTACACTCTAAGAAAACTTACCAGATTATTAGTGTACCCTAAACTTAATAAATACAGGTGTGTGTGTGTGTGTGTGTGTGTGTGTGTGTGTGTGTGTGTGTGTAGAGAGAGAGAGAGAGAGAGAGAGAGGGAGAGAGAGAGAGAGAGAGATGGGGGAAGGTGAGAATTATGGATAGAATTCTATGAATAAAATTCAGGTAATAGAATGATATGCAGCCATTTAAAAGGCAATAGCTAGTTATCATTTTATTTGAAATAATCTCCAAGGTAAAATACATTATGCTTATATTTTCACAGAATATCTCTGAATGATACCTGGGAAATTGAAAACAGTAATTAACCCTGAGTTAACTTTTAAAAAAATATTTTATTGGATTTTGAGAAGAGGAAGGGATGGGGAAGAGATAGAAACATTGATGAGAGAGAAATATGGATCATCTACCTCCTGCATGTCACCTTCTGGGGATTAAGCCTACAACCCAGGAGTGTGCCCTGACCGGGAACTGAACCAGTGACCTTTTGATGCAGAGGATGATGTTCATTCAACTGAGCCACATCAGCCAGGCTAACTCTGGGTAAACTCTTGAATTTTCTAATGTATATGTATTAAAAAGGAGAATTTTTTTAAAATAGCATAAAAGAGGAGAAAAATACTCACAGCACTGAATATCCAGAGAAACACACACACACACACACACACACACACACACACACACACGCAAATACAACAATGGCAAAAAGCTACCATCATTAAACAGTATACCTGACCTTCATAGGAAAAAAATACCTAAAAGAAGCACTCTGACTTTTTTTCCTCTCATTTGTAATGTCAGAACCCTAGTCTTTGCATTTGCTATAAGGTATAGCATGAACATTATTCCTCTTCTTTGTATTCTGTCCCATTGTACATTTCTTCAAGTCCTGACCCAATATATTATTTTCTTTGTAGTTATTATAAAATATGTAATAATATGGTGCTTTGTATATAGTTGGTATTTAATAAATTAAGATATATGAGTTACTATATACCATATTTTATGAGTTTGAAGTTTTTTATGCTACTAAATTTATCTGAATCATATTAGTAACTTTTTATACTACATGAAAGTCAATGGAATATTACCAGGTATATTAGTTTTGAATGGTCTTAAAATTTGAAATTCCACTAGTTTCTTTCATCTTCTAGGTTGCTTGCTAAGTTTGACACTATAGGAGAGACTTACTTTAGGCATTTAGGAAAGCAAAATACCACAATACAAAATTATCTCACAAGCAACCATATTAACATGTTCTTAATGTCTTCATTCTGTGTAATTTAAATACCAGCATATGGAATGCATTTTTTGATTATGTTTGTATATGTCACATTCCTAAACTTCATCTGAAATGAGGATCTCTTGGGCTGAAGGCCACAATTGAGTACTGGATGTAGGATAGGTCCTGGATGTGCAACTGCGGGTAGAGAGCATTAGCCCAGATACTCAAGCCAAGATTCATGGGGGGACCTGTCTTCAGGATCCCCTGAGTTGTACAAATCAGTTGCAGCTGAGAATGTGAAATTGCATCCTTGGGATAGATGAAGTAAGTGGCTTTCTATGCCCTGGAGTTATCTGGACAAAATCACTTTCTTACACTTTCATTTGTATTTTACCCAGAAAGAAATCACCAGTGAAGATAAGCATGAACAGGTCTCTTTCAGATGTTTATGCTGGAGTAAGTGTCCAACTTTTTTTTTTTTTAACACACAAGTATTTCTTCAAATGAAAGCATAAGGGAGATTCTGTTAGAAGAATAGTAAAATAGAGGAATGTGAAACGGGGGTGGGACACTCCCGAATTCCAATTTCTAACTCCTAGACCTATGGTCTCCTGGTCAGCAGTGGTTCTCAGGATTAGGTGTGTGTAAGAAGCACCTGGTAGTTAATTAAAATATATAGGTCACTGGGTCTGACCCCTGGAGAATCTGATCAGAAGATCTGGGTGGGGTCTGAGCATCTAAATCTTGACAAGCACCCCAGTGGCTGTAGAGGCTGTGCCCACCCCACCTTCCCACAATCTGTCAGCCCTTACATGATACTCGGCAGAGCCCAACCCAATGTAAAAGTTACCATAAGGACAATTCAAAGGGAAGCTTACTGTCTGAGTTACTGAAGGAGATAGAGACCCGAGATTCTTACTTCACTTGAATTTATTTTCCCATCACTTCCTAAGCCCAACAACCAAATTTTATCAAAGAATCCTAAGAACTTGTTTACTTTAAAGCAGCAATAATGATAGTTGCAGACTAAAATTCCACCCAACACACATTTCCCAAATTATTTCAATAGGAGGAAGTATGGCAACAGTTTGGATCATTCTAGGAACTGCTAAGGACATCAGCTGGAACCCTAAAAATAGCTGATCACGTTCCAAGCCAGATCAGGGAATTCCTTCCCGACATTTGACTTCAGTGGATCGCCCTGAAAACACAGCTGCCTGGGTAAGGCACATGGTGCGGAAACAAAGGGGCTTAGACTTTAGACACTCAGGTCATTGGTGACCATGCACTGGACTGGCTATTTTCTTGTCTGAAAAATTGACTTTGGCTCTGGTGGGAGAGATGTTGGCAGGGGCATGAAGGGATTGAGCAAAAAACGGAAAAAAGAGAGAAAGAACTCATGGACACGAAGAACAGTGTGGTGATTGTGGGGTGGAGGGGAGGTGGTGGTAGAGGGTAGGGGGGGGATAACTGGTGATGGGAAAATAAATAAGAAAAACACAAATTAAAAAAAATGGCATTTGGCTCTCCAGAATAGGAGAGTTGTGCGTAACAGGAAATACCATTGTTTCCATTTTGGGGGTGGTTATACATCACATGGGGATGCCCACTTGTCACTGAGATGAAACAGCAGAAAAATTACAGGGTGGAGACCAGCATATGTGTGGCTCCTAACCTGACTTGAAAGGCAATTCACAATTCCTTCCTTATCCAGGTTCTATCATAACATTTTACATGACAATCCCCGGCGATTCTGTCTGTAGGAAAAGCCTGGATTAATGGAGGCTCCCGCTAATCCTGCGGTAGGATGGGTCCAACATCCCTTTTCTTTCAGAAGTCATGAATGCACTTAGCTGTGTCTGCAGAAGCTGCAGAGCCACAGTTTTATAAACATAACACCTGGGACTATATCCAGGCTGTCCTCAGGTTACACCGGAGGTCTGTCCCTATGGTGGGAACCCACCTACATCAGCACCTACGTCACTCACATGGAGCACACACAGCAGTAATGAAGTGAGACAGAAACAGAAATTTCAAAGAAAGATAACGATTTCTGACCTTTACTTGTGGTGAATAAATAATAAAAAAAACATAAAGCACATATGTGCATACGTCGAAATGATGGAACTTATATATATATATATATATATATATATATATATATATATATATATATATATATATACTGTAAATGGGAGAAGGCGATGTAACCATGAAACTATGTAAGTCGAGTCCGACGTAACCCGAGGAATGTCTGTATTATCTAAAAACAACATAAATAACTAAACTGTGGCAAATTACATCTACTATTTCTCCAGGACCTAAAATTTCAGAGAATCTGAGAATCCATATAGATAGTATGTAACTTTGAAATAGTCACCCTAGAAGATTATACCTCATTTCAATGTAATTGCCATTTCTCAAAAGATTTTTGGGGTCCTATTTTGTGAATTGCCTTTCAAGTCAGGTTAGGAGCCACACAAAAACTTTTTTATTACAACAAAATTTTCTAAATATTTTTTTAGCCATTTCAGAGAGGAGCAGGGAGGAAGAGAGATATATAAACATCAATGATGAGAAATATTGATTGGCTGCCTCCTGCACACCGCACACTGGGGATGGAGCCCGAAACCCAGTCATGTGCCCTGACTGGGAATCAAACCGTGACCTCCAGGTTCAAAGGTCAACACTCAACCACTGAGCCATGCCAGCCAGGCCAAATTTTTTTTTACCTTTTCAAACATATCCACCTTTCTGAAATGTGAAAAAAAAATTTTTTTAAAGACCCTCAGCTATTCTCTATCCTGAACTTCAGATTACTGATAATTCAAGGAAGTTTAAAGTTGAAATTTATTTTTTCTTGTTTATTTAATGAAATTAAGACTTTCTTTTTCTATTTTCCATCTGTGAATGCATTTTCAATATATATCACCAGCTCACCATTCCCAGAATTTTACTTCTCACTGATTAGCACTGCATATACTATATTTTAGTAAAAGATTTTTAAGTAAAATTAATACTCAACTTGATTATTTATTTCCTTCACTCAACAGCTTACCTCTAAATGAGGCCTTAAAAAATCAAATCCTGTTTGAATAGGAGAGAATTTGCTACCATAAAATAAGTCACATTAATTGAGGGCAGTTTCAGATGGGTTCTTAGACTTTTTATATTGATATTCATAAAAGAACAATATTTGTGTGTTCAAATCTAATAGGTTGATTAAGAAAATTAATCTTAATAGCCATATCTACTTATTACAGTTTTTAAACATAAGGATTGTTCTTTATAATATAGGTCATTATAGATTAGAGAGCAAAGTCTAATCTCCAGTTTATTAGTCATAGAGTGCATTAATCTAGGACCTTGAAAGACAAGCAATGGGAGAAGACATTCATATTTATATAGCATAAATCATAAACAGAAGCCAGATGTTATTTTAGAAACAAGTGCATACATATGTTTTGGGAGTAGGGGAGATGAGTTGGGAAAAGTATATATTCAAGCTTACTTCAAAGACATTTTTGAAGGTTGACCACTTCCAAATAAACAATGAGAAGAATTTGACTGATCAAAGGGAGAAGTTTGTAAACTACCTCTGCCATTTATGCTGCTTGGATATTTGTTTTTACTTAATCTGTATCCTATCAAAGTCATGCTTTAGGTATTTGAAGTTTGGACAGGCATGGGTATTTATGGGATATGACTTTTTAGTGAAAGGAAAATCATAAATGTGATATTCACATGAGGAAGAGAAGACTACCTCTGTTTTGTCCTAAGAAAACCTGATAATGGTGGTGATCATGTTGCTGGTATTGGTGATAGTGATAGTAATGGAGGTGCTGATGGGTAAGC
This sequence comes from Antrozous pallidus, assembly GCA_027563665.1. Taxonomy (NCBI): domain Eukaryota; kingdom Metazoa; phylum Chordata; class Mammalia; order Chiroptera; family Vespertilionidae; genus Antrozous; species Antrozous pallidus. The sequence continues at coordinate 81,825,320 of CM050519.1, forward strand.
GGCTGTATCTGCTGGTGGCAGTGTGCTGGTTGAATTTTTGGTAGTGGGAGTCATCTTTCAAATTATTCTTGTAGCTTTTCCTCAGAATTGAACAATGTGATTTCCTGAAGTTTCATATTATCTCAGAAGCAAAAATACAAATAACAGATTGCTTAAGTTTTGAACGAATAGGAGAAAATGAACCTAAGGGTGAGCCTATTTATCTTTTCAGAAGTAATACTTTCAGTCCATAGTGAACCTGGGACCAGAGCCTTCATTTCCAGACGTGGCATGCCAGCCCTATGAACTCACTGGGACATTCAGTGGTGTATTTATGCTTTGTTTTTCTCTGGTAAAGATCACCAAAATGTTCATTTTCAAGTGCTACTATGGGTTTCTCATGAAGTACATTTTTTATCAGTAGCAGGATTAACAGGAGCCTCCCAGAAGTCAAACAGATAAATCATGGACAATGTGGAATTATAGAGCTGAAATCTTAAGAATTTGGTTCAGATCCCAGCTCTCTCACTTTCAAGCCATGTGAAGTTAAACAAGTTAACCATTCTGAGCCTCTATAAACCATTTTTACTTATAACACTGTGACACAAAACACCAAGCAACTCCCTAACTCTCTGGACACCAGCTGGGTGTCCTACAATTCAGTTCAAGTCTTACACTAGCTGCCCGAGTGAGCATCAGACCCCACAGGTTAAGGGCTCAGTCTCACAAAACCATTTCAGACACCAATTGTCAGTACATGGTTTCCCAGACTTCTGACCAACTGGCTGTAAATCAAGGTTCTCCAAACCCCTTCCCTCAGTTTAATAATTTGCTAGAAGGCTCACAAAATTCAGGAAGGCACTATACTATTACCGGCTCATTATCTATCCTATATAATAAAAGAGAAACATGCAAATTTGATCGTACCTTCGCTCCTGATTAGCTATGCTACCAGCCAATCAGGAGCAGGGGCGGGGCCAAGTGGCATGAGCGCAGGGCCAGAGGTGGAGATGAAATGGCAGTGGCAGTGAGCACCCAGCCCCCCAGGCACTGTGAGGGGAATGGCGGCAGCAGTAGCGGTGGTGGTGGTGGTGGTGGCAGGGAGCACCAGGCTCCCGGGCGCTGTGAGCAGAAGTGGTGGTGAGCGCCCAGCCCCTGGGGCCGGGTGGTTGCAGGCAGCCGGGGCTGAGCTGAGCAGCACGATGGCTGGGTGCCCAAGGCCTAAAGCCTCTGGTGAGCCATCAGTTGGACATCCCCTGAGGGCTCCCAGTATGTGAGAGGGGGCAGGTTGGGTTGAGGGACTACCCACCCCCAGTGCACGAATTTCGTGTACCAGGCCCCTAGTATATATATAAAAGCCTAAGTGATGAAATGACCAAATGACCAGTTGACCAGTCACTATGATGCACACTGACCACCAGGGGAAAGATGCTCAATGCACAGGATTGAGCTCCCTCCTGTCTGGATCAGGCCGGCAGGGATCAGGCTGAAACCAGCTATCTGACATCCCCAGATTGCAAGAGGGTGCAGGCCAGGCCAAGGGACTCCACTGGTGCATGAATCTGGAGGCTGTGAAGACCTATTCTTGCACAAATTTCATGCATCGGGCCTCTAGTTATAATATAATATTATATGCAATTCAGGACAGCCAAATGGAAGAGACATAGAGGGCAAGGTATATGAGAAGGGGCCAGGGGCTTCCATGCCCTCTCCCACCCTCCCAGCACCTTGAGGTCTTCACCAGCCAGGAAGCTCTCTGATCCCTCCACATACATACCTACCCCCACAGTTTAACAATTTTTTTTATGGAAGTTTCATTATGTAGGCATGATTGATTAAATCATGGCCATTGGCGATTACCTCAATCTCCAACTCCTTCTCTCTCCTGGGAAACCAGGGGGTGAAACTAGAAGTTCCAATCCTCTAGTCCTGCCTTGGTCTTTCTAACAGCCACCCTCCTGAAGCTATTTCGAGGACCCACCCCCACCCTCACCCCAGCCACCAGTCATCTCATTAGCATACAAAAATAAATTCTTATCATCCCAGAATCCCAAGGGTCTTAGCAGATCTTGTATCAGAAACCAGGGACTAACACCAAATACTTGAACAGCAGATGCTCTTATCACCCCAGCACTCAGGAAACTGGGTTATAGGAGCTCTGGTCCAGGAACCAAGGACAAAGATCAAATCTACCTCTTGCTCTAGCACAGCCTCAGTTTCTTCACCTACAATCCATCCATCACATGGTTTTAAGAAGATTTCATCTGTCACTTGTTGGCAAGCACCTAGGACTGAAGGAGGGCTCCTTTGGGGTAATTACCCCCCGCTTCCCCGCCGCCCACCCTGACCCCAGTGGAACAACTTCTCATGTGCCATTCTTTGAGCTGGGCACTCTGAGAGCTGCTGGAAAAGGAGCAGACAGTCTGCCAAACCCCTCAGCAGGGCACATCAAAAAAATTTGTTTTTGATGTGCAATTGAGTGCAAGTGTGGGCCCCTTAAGAGGACAGTTCTTTGCCGCAGGAGAAACCTGGTCTGCAGAGCAGCTGGGCATTTCTTGTTTAAGTGCAAGTAGCAGAGTGTCTCCAATGTCAATGATTAGCTAACTTCTACCCAGGGTTTAGAGACATACTTCATGTATTTGTTTAGAGATCAAGGCCTGGGATACCAAAAAAGGAAATTGAACACAGTTCTCCCATGTGCTAAATCTAGAAAGCTAGTTAGAGCTAATGCCTGCCTCATCTTTAAATGTCTTTGTTTTAAAATAAAACAAAAAAAAAAGAAACCAAAAAAAAAAGGAAGGAAGGAAGGAAGGAAGGAAGGAAGGAAGGAAGGAAGGAAGGAAGGGAGGGAGGGAGGGAGGGAGGGAGGGAGGGAGGGAGGGAGGGAGGAAGAAAGAAAGAAAAAGAAATCTATACAGCTACACTGGCAAGAAAGTATTATTCAAATGAGATCAAATATTTTTTAAAGGGCTTTTTGAATAATACAGTACTCTGCAAATGTTTGGCAAGCTTCCACCTACACATTTTACTGCCTTTGTTATTTTAGCGTGGGTTGCAGTCGAAGGTTTTAAGGCTGTAGGAACACGAGTCTGTCACGGATCTGGGGATGTTCGGGAGGGAACAGCGAGTGTGCACACACGGACCCCCGTAGGTCAGGGGCTCTGTGGAGGAGAGAAGGGGGCTGTGTGGCTCCTATAGAATGCTGCTAGCTTAAAATGCTTGAAATACTATTCTATTTTTAAATGTCAGGGGTTGTCTTTTTTTTTTTTTTTCCAAATTAGGTACTGAATTTGTTTTTGATGTGCAATTGAGTGCCTTTCACGGTGACCGTTTGGTACATAGGACAATGCTCAACCACATGAGTCACACCAGCCAGGGCTTCAGAATATTTTCCTTCGACTTTTTAACTCAATCATACAACCCCAGAGCACTGTTCCTCTCAGCTCCTCAATCTGCTATGGCAGCTGTAGAAATAAAGATTCCTCACGGGACAATCTTTTACCACCATGGGGTGGGGGGTCATGCCGGGAGTTAGACAAGATGGAGTTGGAAAGATTTATGAAGCATTCATATCCTTAAGGACAATAATCTACGTGTTAATGTGCCAGCAAGGCCATTCCCCCATCTCACTGCCAATGGGAGGAGCCACAGCGATTGCCTTCCCTTCTTTATTGGCATAATTTTGCACATGCACTTTCACTAGCTGTTTAGATACTGTGGATGGCGCAACAAATAAAGCCCATAAAAATGCTATACAGCAGATCGCTAGGGAGTGTGGAGCAACTTAATTGTTGTTTTCGGCAAATGCGGATTGACAAAGCGGATTATAATTTAAGTCGTGCTGAAGGCATTCACAGTCGACAAAAGCTGGCCTTGACTTTAGTAGTTATTACTCTCCCCTGCAGTTTAAATTACTTTTCTTTCTTTTTTTTTAATATGAGCAATAAGAAAACACACACACACACAATTCTAACTTTATGTAAATGCAGTTTGCATAGATTATTTCGGCAGATTCTGGAACCACCGACCGAGGTGTGGTTATACGAATCTAAGGAATCTTAGCGTTTCAGAGATGGGGCCGCAAATATGACAGTCCAGTTCCTTTGTCAGTGCTTAGTCACTGCTTCCTAAACCTGCCCGGTCATGCAGAGCCACGGCCGGGGGGCGCCAAGGAAGCTGCCCGCGAAAGGGGCCTGGTCCAGGTGGGCAAATTCTGTTGAACTAATAAATTTCTGTGGCTTATCAGTGCTGCTGATGTGAACTAACTAGACACTTTAATAGGATAGCAAATCTGCACTAAACATAAACCTATGTTATGTGTACATACAACAAAATGTGTATTCAAACTCTTAAAAATCATCCAGGAGATGGGGGACCCCTGGGTGGAAGGCACAGTGTGATAAAGAATCGAACTGGACGGTCAATGTCTGACAGCCCCACAGGGGGCAGGTGTCTTGAATGCTCAGTGTAGGACACAGCCCCACAGGGGCAGGCACCGAAGGTGCTGAATAACTTGGGAAATCAGTAGGACCAAAGGCAAAGGAGGTGTGCAGAAGATGGCGCTCCGGCTGAGCGTCATTTCTCATGGAGTACAGGCTAACAACGCAGATGCTGCTACCCATGGGCGCCGGGGAAAAACAAGTTCGCAAATACACAGCCAGGGCTGGGAGTCAGAGTTCTCACTATAGGAATGAGAGTTTACAAATCAGCAAAGGGGTAGGGGAGGGTGGGGGTCAGGGGGAGAAATCAACCAAAGGACTTGTATGCATGCATATAAGCCTAATCAATGGACACAGACAACAGGGGGGTGGGGGCATGAATGGGGGGCAAGGGGTAATGGGGGAATAAGGACACATATGTAATATCTTAATCAATAAAGAAATTTTAAAAAAGAAAATAAATATGCATGCGTGTATGCTAATGAAAGTAAATGTTTGAATGAATAAGTAACAGGGAAGAAGAGACAGATGGCCAGGGCAGAAATGATTTCTGCCCTCTGCCCTCCAGGAGGTAGACCACCCCTGTTCACTCCCTCAGTGTGGGTTGTGCTTAGTGACTTCCTCCCAAAGAGGACAGTATGGGGAGGGGGAGGAAGGGTGACTTTTCAGAGGAGAAAGCTGACAAGCACTGCCTCGGCCAGGAGACCGAGCTCAACATCAAAAGGCTAAGTCCCTTTGATACTGTGTTCTCTTGCTACCCTGTGAGAAGTGCCCTTCATCTGGGGTCACCCTCCTAAAACCCATCACCCAGTCTACCCACGAGAAAAACAGTTCTACAAACACCCTACCACGAGTCCTCAAACCTGTCAAAACGGTCCAAGACAAGGAAAGCCTAAATGACTGGCACCGCCAAGCCGAAGCGAGGACTATTTGACAACTAAACACAATGTGGTGTCCGGGACTGGATCCTGGAAGAGAAAGTGAATATTAGGGAAAGCTAGGGAAACCGGAATAAACATGGCTTTAGTTTATAATAATGTAGCAATATTGGTCCATTGATTGAAACAAATGTACCATACTAATGTAAAATGTTAACACTCGGAGAGGGTGGGTACAGGGCGTGCAGGAACACTCTGCACTACTCTTGTCATTTTTCTATAAATATAAGACTGTTCTAAAATAAAAATGTTAGTTTTAAAAATTCTAAATAGTTCTCGAGTAAGAAGCGAGGTACTGATGGATCTTTTAAGAAATGGTTTGAAGGTAGAGGAGGGACAGGGAAGTCAGCAAGCTTTGACTTCTCTGCAGGCAGGGTTCCTCTGGTGGCAAGGTTTATGGTTTACCTTAAACTTTGGACTTTACCTAAGATAACTCCAAGGAAACTTCAAGGATTTACAATCTTGTTGTTTAAGGAGTGGAACAAAGAGGAAAACTGGGAGCTCTCTAATGATTAACTAATATACGTAATTATGCAGGTTAAAAAAATGTATTTACAAAGAATTAACCTCTTATCAGTAAGACTTACAAAATATTTTGTTTTTATAATATACAACAACAATAAAGTAAAGCTGCTTTATTTTAGCAATAGTTCCTTGTTTGCTTTTAAAGTCTTTTGGAGGTTTTTAGTGGTGATTGTAACTATTTATGCAAATAATCCATTTAACCTCATTTCAGCCATTTCCCTCTCTTTACTTTTTACTCGTTGCAAAGCTAATATCCCCGGTTATTCCTGAGGATGAAAAATCTTAACAGTTTAGTTTATTAAAAAAGCCTTTTAAAATGTATTGTGCTTATTTTTACTTATATAAGGCCCATAGAAATTGTTAAATTATAACTCGTGTTCTATTTCTAAGTAAACCATACTTGGTTATTAATGGAATAACTCCTCAACCTAACTCCCTTGTCCAATAGCTTTGTAGACATTATAAGTAAATGCTTCCTTTCCCTTTTCTTCTTTCTTTTCTTCCTTCTTCCCACCCTCCCTCCCTCCTTCCTTCCTTCCTTGCAAAATGCTTATGGAGCATCTACTCTGGGCAGGATTTGGGAATACAATATAAATAAGAAGCCATGGTCTGGTAGAAGAAGATAAATGGGCCGGTAATTAAGCCGCATTCTGCGACTACTAGGCCAGAGCTGGGCAAAGGGATGCTTATGAGGGGAACACGGGACAGAGGGGGTCAGACAGAGGGAGTGCTGTCTGTCTAGGCCACTCCCTCACCCAACACTTGGTATCACTTTCAGATTTCTTCTGTCCCAGGTATATCCTGAAATCTGATCATTTTGCTCAACTGACACATACAGTTATAAGGGAATCAGCCAAGACGTCTTTCTTATCATGCCCCATCTCCCCTTTGCAATGCCTCCTAGGAGTAAAGAGCAAGGTGCTTGTGAAATTTCCTGGAAGGAGCAGCTACCTTCTTTCTGACCCCACATGAAACACACAAGACAGAAGGGGTTTAGAAAAGTGATCAGATGGAACCGTTTTCCATAGGAGTTAGGCAAAAATCCGAGTGGAAAGCCAGGTTTCTTTAAGGGTTTGAAAAGTTAGTTAAATGACTTTTGCAAATATTTCTTTACAACTTCCTTCTCCAACTACATCGTTTTGTTTTCTAAGTTGCAAGTGGGGGTGCCTGGTTTTTGCATCAACCAAAGTGACAGCCAGCTATTCAGCCACGATTCGATCTTGCTGGTCTCAAAGGCCATGTTGGAAGAAGAATGTCCCCATTGTACGGCTGCGAGGGGCGAAGCGGGAGCCAGTCACAGGGTCTTGGCGTCATACGTTTGCTCCACACTGAGTTGAATAGCATGGCTCATGCCCTGTTGCTATGGAAGGCAGAGCCCAGGTTGCCAGATAAGGGCCTCCAGCAAAATATTACCAGGCAAAGTGAGTTCTGAGACTATTAACCAGCAACGTCTTCCAACAATCAAACTTATTTCTAAAGTTTTTATTCAAGGAGCATTTACTTAAAATCCACATTTATTATTTAATTCAGGAAAAGGACATTACTACGTCTGTGAACATGAGAGGGGAAAAATTACATACATGTCAATTATACATGCCCAGCCGTACTTTATTGCATGTTGAGATGGGGTCCTGCTAACACTGACTCTTAAAGACATTCATGGCCAAAACCGGTTTGGCTCAGTGGATAGAGCATCGGCCTTCGGACTAAAAGGTCCTGGGTTCAATTCCAGTCAAGGGCATGTACCTTGGTTGTGGGCACATCCCCAGTGTGTGTGTGGGGGGGGGGGTGCAGGAGGCAGCTGATCGATGTTTCTCTCTTATTGATGTTTCTGACTTTCTAATCCCTCTCCCTTCCTCTCTGTAAAAATCAATAAAATATATTTCTAAAAAAAAAAAAAGACATTCATGAACCCCCAGACTGACGGCGGAACCGCTTTCCCGAGCCCAGGGTTTCTGGAAATATAGAAGCTGTTGCTTCCAGGAGGCGCTGAGTCTGTTACCTGGCTTGGCTGCACCGTGGGTGTGAGTCTGCAGATGCCATTTTGGTTTGCCAACAATAGTTTTGCTAAATAAGGAAAGTCCCCAAGGCAGTTCTTTGATTGCGCTCCAGATCATGCCTCTAATCTAGTGCAGATAGTGAGCTCCGTGGAGCAACTATAACCTGCACCACTCAGGGCCAGCCAGGCCCGCATGGCTTGTGGAGGAAAAGGCTGACGTGTGTTCAGGCGCTGTTACCAGAGAAAGCAATGGAAGGGAAGGCCCAGCAGAGCTCCAGGCCTGAAGGCACTTCCTCAAATCAAAGGAGGACTTCATTCACCCCCTGGCAGAGGCAGCAGTGTGGCATGGGAAGCCGGGTGAGGCAGGAACTCAGCAAACGGGAAAGCTGGCCAGAACCAAGGACCAAGTTCCTGCCAGTAACACCTGGGCACTTGCACCCTCCTGCCTGGACCCTTCCTTACCCTTCCCTCCTGTCCCCTCCATCCACTTTCCTAGGAATGACCATTACTCATCCTTTTAGATTCTCATGAGACACCACCCCTCTGCTTGGGTGACTAATTGTCCCCATCTTCAGCCGCATGTTCCTATCACATCTTGTAACAGATACCACCCTGGGGTGGGTGGGCACTCGGTGAATCTTCCTTATGGTGTCATTGCTCTAGCTGTGCGTGGCTATCCCAGCCACTGGGTTGACCATTTGTCCTGGAAACAAATTTAAAGAGAAGTGAGAATGGTGATTGTAAGAGGCAATGGGAAATTGTTGGGCAAGAGAATGATTTGAAAGAGAGAATGCAAATTGCTCTGGAGTCACCGTGGGTTTCAGCACGAGAGGGGAAAAGTCTTCGGTCTTGAGTTGGAAAAGAAGAGGAACATAAACAAGATGAGGCTAACTCTGTCTCTTGGAAGCCATAGAGGAAATATAGCAAAATAAATCTCAACAGGGAGAAGGTTGGAATGGCTGAAATGAGTGTGTGTGTGTGTGTGTGTGTGTGTGCATGTGTGGGTGTGTGTACACGTGTGGATGTGTATCTATGCATAAAAAGTATACCAGTATATTGTTTTGTAAATGAGTGTACACCCTAGACATGTTTCCTTTTGCCTCTGAAAGAAATTTTCTTGGCGTGCCATGACTGGCACTAATTCAGAAGAGATAATCCCGGTGGCATCGGTTACCTTGTCACTCCCAAACCCAGATAATGTTCCAAGTTTTAAAGTAATTATTTCTGTCCTTCTCCCACATATGGTGAGGTCATCTTTATAATTCTCAAACTAATCAAAAAATGAGATTCTTGAGAAGCGTGTTACTCGTGATATTGGCACATTTCATAAATTCGGGAGGATACTACTCAAGAACATGTAACGATGACTAATTTCTGCTCAAATATGATGAACTGGGTCACAGAGACCCAGCAAGATTGTCAGATGCCTCTTCAATCCTTTCAATCTAATAGCAAGAGACCACTTCAAATAGATATGGGAGAATGTGGTTCCCGATGAAAAAGAACACTATCTAGGCAAGTTAGTTGTGTAGTATTGTTATCATATTTTTCCATAGCATAGTGCAGGGGTCAGAAAACTTTTCCTAGAATGGGCCAAATAGGGAATATTTTCAGTTTTGCAGGCCCCACTGTTTCTGTCACAGCAGAAGAGGAACATAAACAAGATGAGGCTAACTCTGTCTCTTGGAAGCCATAGAGGAAATATAGCAAAATAAAACTCGACTCTGATATTGAGGCATCAAGTCACCATAGAAAAATGTGTAAACAAATAGGAATGTTTTCATGCCTGTGCCTATGTCGATAAAACTTTATTTACAAAAACAAGCAAAGGGTTTGCTGATCCCTATTAATAGCTGATGTAGTATAAAAAAAAGTTTATAACTTTGGGCTTTCAAATGCCCTGTGTGCATTTTCCAGCACACAATAATATCTGGTAGGAAAAGGATTTTCTTCTGAATCAGACCAGGCTTTGAGTTTTTGTTCTGCCCCTGCCTACCTGTGTGACACTAGGCAGGCTAGTAACCTTTTTAGCCTTGATGTCCTTATCAATAATGCAGGTGAAGAATGGTACTTACTCCATTTATTGTTGTGAGGTTTAAATAAAATAATATGTGCCAAGCCCAGAGCACAGCTGCTCAACAATGTTATCTCACTTCTGCATTTGCCCTGTCCTGGGAAATGCCATAATTGTCACCAAGAAAGCCCAGCTCTGCCTTGCCTGCGGGGAACTGTGAGTGAGTCACACAATTCAGGGTGGCCCCAGCCATTAGGAAGTTCGGCTCCCTCAAGTTCCATCCCCCAAGGATCTGCTTCAGGACTTCACATGCTTCCAGAGATAGACTTAATGGCACCTTGGTTCTCTTGTGATCACGTTTAAGGGTGCAAGTTTAATCGAGGGCCTCTAAGCAGGTCTGCATAGAAAGGAACCTGAGAACTTATTTACATGTTTTCAAACCAATTCAATATTGCCACTTAATTGCACATGCTCACGTTTTAGTGTTTTCCTGGGAACAAGGACTCTTTTGTCTTTGATTTTTTGATGATAAGTATGCAGAGCTTAGCATACACCAGTCATTTAGTAAATGACTTTTGAAGGAATGTGGGGAACTGGATGAGTTGAGGAATCAATAGCAGATAAGTACCTGCTTGTAACTCTCAGGGTGTTTCTGGGACCCTGATTTCTCACCTGTAGAGGTGGACCCTTCCAGAGATGGTACTAATGTCAAAAATCAAAGAATCATTTTCTTTAGCTCCTTTTCAGAGATGGATAGAAGCCAATGTAGATCCCATTATGTACAGTATATTGGAGAAGAAATATGACCTGATTTTTCCATAAACCTACTAAAATTGTGTTTCATGCCTTTACTTCATGGTAGAAACTTCAGCCCATTCAGTTCATTTCCCCTTCTTGCCCCAATGTTGTGTCTAAGGCATTGCAGGGTCTGGGGTTCTTCTAATCCTTGGCCATCACCCATCCAAGCTGGCATCTGTGGGGCCCACTGTCCTCCCTGGCCCTGGCCAGGAGCCACCCACGTGGCGTTTGCTGTCCCTCACTGCTATGCAGGCAGTTCCTTCTGAAGCAGCCTTCTTCCTCCTCCATCCCTGCTCCTGCCAAGCACCCTGAATGGTCTGTGTTCTCTGTCAGTAGGCAAGACTGGGACAGTAGGCAAGACTGTCCTTGGTAATTTGTGGAGGAAGGACAAAGAGAACCATGGAAATGTACTGGGAACAACTAGTTAAGACTTCAGAATTATTCTACCACATACATCATTGAAATTGAGCTGAGTGGGACAAGAGGGGTGTACACTGAGCCTGCATGGCTCCCAGGTACAGGATGGAGCCAAAGGGGAGACAACATGGGGAAGTAGACTGGGCTTACTATCATACCAAACAACAAAACTCAGACTCAGCAGAGCTGCCCAAAAAAGAAGGAGCTGCTTCAGTGGCCAGCGGGTTCCCGGGGAAGAAAATACTCAGCTGCAGCTCAGTGCTTGCTTAGGCAGAAGCTGGAGAAGAGATTTATGGTTTGGGGGAGGGTGGAAATAAATTGTCTTTAGTATTCTCTCTAATGCAGAAATTCAGCAATTCTTTACAAAAGGCATGTGTGTGTGTGTGTGTGTGTGTGTGTGTGTGTGTGTGTGTGTGTGTGTGTGTTTGCCTTTGGTTTGACCTTGTGGTGATGAATCCCACAAGATCTAGCCTATCACCTTGTCATGTGACCTCAGGTGAGGCGCTTCACCTCCCTGGCCTGTTTGCTCACCTACACAGTTGGGACAACAGTTGCTTACTTTTTGTGCTTGTCGGGAGGCTCCCATTGGGTAAAATACTTTGCAAGTGATAGCCGCCTTGTAAGAACTCAATAGCAAGTAGAGAAGCCTTGATGGAAATGCTTGCCTCATTGTAACTGTTCGGTCCTCCCAAAACTTGAGAACGCTGCCATTTTCAGGGTTTGCAGAAGCAACATATCTCTTTGATAGTGTGGGCCAGGTCCCAGGAAGGTGCCACTAGGACTCAGATAGTAATGATAACTGTGGTTGAGTCTCCAGGGACCTTGCCCCTGGACAATTCCATGAGGTAGGTAGAACTGCCACCCAGGTAAGGTGGCCAAGTACATGGCTGACGACTGTCAGAGCCTTACTTAGAATTCTGGTAACCTGGCTGCAGAGCCTCTGCCATCAGCCACTGCCCTCTCCTGCCTTCACCCAGATGGCTGTTCTCTCTCTTTTTTTTTTAATTTTTTCAGACACGTGTTATATTTATTATATATTTCATCATATTATGTAATATTTTGCATACAGATGAACCTGCCATTTATGTTATTTATTCCACATTATGTTTTTCAAAGGTTTAGCCATATTTATGCATACCATATATTTTTTTTTATTTTAATGCTATATAGAATGTATGTACCATATTTTCCAGCGTATAAGATGACTTTTTAACCCAGGAAAATCTTCTCAAAAGTCGGGGGTCGAAATCAAATCTGATGTTTTTTACATTTTTATTTGGTGTGAATTGGAAGAGGAGTAGGTAGTCTTATATACCGAGTATATCCCAAACAGATAGCTGTTCTCCTGCCACCGACTGAATGTGTGGATTCCTTTCAAGGTTCTCCAGCAGATATGTGTACCTATGTATGAACATAAGTGTATGTGTGTGTCTTTATCTATACTTATGTCTGTATATGGCATCTGTATATCAAGAGAGAGAGATTTATTTTAAGGAATTTGTTCACGAGATTGAGGAGACTTGCAGGGTAAGCTGGCAGAGTGGAGACCCAAGCAAGAGTTGCAGTTCAAGCCCAAGGACAGTCTGCTGGAAGAACTCCCTCTTGTTCCTGGGAGCTCAGTCTTCCTTCTGTTCAGACCTTCAACTGACTGGGCAGGGCCACCCACGTTGTAGAGATAACCTGCTTTACTCACAGTTCATCCAGAACAATGTTTGACCAAGTGTCTGAGCACCCATGTTCTAACCAAGATGACACATACATTTATTAACACTGTGGTTCTCACCAGAACTCACCTGGTCCTCCCTACTGTCTCACAGCCTGACAATCAGATGACACATACATTAATACTGTAGTTCTCCCCAGAGCTCACCCAGCTCCTCCCTAGTGTCCCACAGGCTGAAAATCATGTGACACATACATTAACACTGTGGTTCTCCCCAGAACTCACCTAGCTCCTCCCTAGTGTCCCACAGGCTGAAAATCATGTGACATATACATTAACACTGTGGTTCTCCCCAGAACTCACCTAGCTCCTCCCTAGTGTCCCACAGGCTGAAAATCATGTGACACATACATTAACACTGTGGTTCTCCCCAGAACTCACCTAGCTCCTCCCTAGTGTCCCACAGGCTGAAAATCATGTGACACATACATTAACACTGTGGTTCTCCCCAGAACTCACCTAGCTCCTCCCTAGTGTCCCACAGGCTGACAATCAGGTGAGGTCAAGTGAGTTGATTTTGCAAACAACTCCTGAGATTCTAAGATGAAAGGTGCTGTTTCACTACCCAGGTTTCCTCCTTTCTTCTCCACTCTACCCCTCCTACCCTTTTTCTCTTCTTCTTTGTGTCGCCACCCACCCCCCCTTTTTTTTCTGGGAAAAGGAAGAGGTTGGAGAGACAGAAGTTTTAACAGCAGTAGTTTTGCAATATGATACCACAGCATGTTGCAACACTATCCTGCCTGAGGCAAGTGCATCTAAAAGACAAATTCCATCTTAAGCGCACGCACTATATAATAAACCAGCATTTAGATATCTTAGAATGTTTTTTCTTCTCAAGGCAGGTGATTTCCAAAATGTAACAGAGTTTGAAGAATTAAAGTATGGCTCCCAATTTTCTATGGGTGACATTAGAAACACATTTACTTATGACAATTTGCATCATAGCCTTATTGCAAAAGGGACTACTGGGCTTCTCTCAGGCAGCCACTGCCTGCTGGGGCCTTCAGCCAGCAGCATCTGCACCTGTTCAGATATGGATAAGAAGCAGTGCTCTGTGGAAAGCCTGGGACAACCAGTGCAAAAAGAAGGCTACCTATTGGAGGACACGTTCCCATGACCAGCCTGTCCTAGTTCTGATCATGTTTCAGAACAACTACCACATTTTTTAGCGTGTAAGACGACTTTTTAAACCCAGGAAAATCTTCTCAAAAGTCAGGGGTCGAAATCAAATCTGATGTGTGTTTTTTAATTTTTATTTGGTGTGCGTTAGAAGAGGGGTAGTCTTATACGGCAAATATATCCCAAACTCTCTATTTTAACTGGAAAAGTTGGGGGTCGTCTTATATGCCCAGTCATCTTATATGCCAGGAAATACGGTACATCAGCTAATAGGGCAAAAGATCACTCCTTAGTACCAAGTCAAACTAAAAGTGCAACTGCTAACCATTACATAAATAGGTTATAGTGAATTGCTCAAATGCAAGATGGACTTAGCTTGAAAAGCAACACTTTGCAGATGAATTCTTATTCAGAATCACCAAAACCCACAAACAAATAAAATGTTCATCCATTGGTGGAATGTGTAAACAAACTGTGGTAAATCCACATAATGGAATACGACTTAGCATGAAAAAAAGAACAACTTACTATTACGTGGACCAATATGGATAAATCTCAAATGCATTAGGCTAAGAAAAGGAAGAGAGACTCAAAATGCTACTTACTATAGTATTCTACTAATATGACTTTTTGGAGGAGGCAAAACTGTAGGAACAGAAATCAGATCAGCGATTGCCAGGAGCTAGAGATGGACTCTAGGGGGTGACTGCAGAACAGCACGAGGGAATTTGGGGGGTGACGGAACTGTTCCACATCTTGATTGTGGTGGTGGCGATGTGACTTTATACTTTGTCAAAATTTACAGAAATGCAAAGCCTAAAAAGGGTGAATTTACTGTGTATAAATTATGCCTCAATAAATATGACTTCTAAAAAAAAAAAAAAGATGCATGCTAATGGAAATGCCCGGAGAGAGAGAAAGACAACGATTGTGGCCAAGTGGTTTCAGAGGGAAAGCAATGGGAATTATAAAATCCTTCCCTACCGGGCAGCTCCGCCCGAGCTCTGCTCAGCGGTGAGGTAAGGACACTGCCGAGATCTGGCAGGGAAGCAGCAGGCGGCAAACTGTTCTCCGTCCAAGTCTAAGTATCTCTTTGCAGTGCTTTGCTTCTTTATTGCACATGGTCACTATCTTTTTGAAGGCTGAAAGCATGCCATCAGCGTATACCTTTGTGGTGCGTGGAGATGCTGGGCTGAAATCCCGGGGAGAAGAGTCCCATTCCCATCCCAGCTGGTATGTTTCTCCAACGGGGCACCAAGCAAACACCAGTGGAGTTTCTGTTTCTGGCCTGTATCTCAGGAAGGTGTAGTACCAGCGAAACAAAAAAGAACAAGTTTTTTGTTGGCCTTAAAAAACTTTCTTTAAAAGAAGTGTGGGAGAGGGAGTTGCCAAAATAAGTTAGCAAAGGAGTTTCAGGGTCATAGATGCATTGGGATTCAAAAGCCAGGACTGTTCGCAGAAACAGTATGATGAAATCCCAATTGTCTTAAGAAGATGAGGGGCAGTGCCATAGGAGGTTTGGACATCACTCTCACAATCCAGGACTGCTGGTTCCCAACTGCTCACATGCCTGCCTTCCTGATTGCTCCTAACCACTTCTGCCTGCCAGCCTGATTGCCCCTAACTGCCCTATCATGCAGGTCTGGTCCCCCCCAACTGCTCTCCCTTGCAGGCCTGGTCCCCCCAAAATGCCTTTCCCTGCAGGCCCAGTCACCCCCAACTTCCCTCCTCTGCCAGCCTGGTCACCCCTAACTGTCCTCCCCTGCAGGTTTGATTGCCCCCAACTGCCCTCCCTTGCAGGCCTGGTTCTTCCAAACTGCCCTCCCTTGCAGGCCTGCCCTCCCCCCCCTCCACACACACACACACACACACAACTGCCATTTCCTGCTGGCCATCTTGTGGCAGCCATCTTGTGTGTTGGAGTGACGGTCAACTTGCATATTACCTTTTATTAGATAGGATAGGTGTTGCATATTAGAAAGAACATAAATGAATTGGAAACCATCATAGATTAGAAGAATCTATGGATTTAGAGTGATTTGTGTATATCAATAGAGAGCACTCACTTTTTAGTTTCACGAAATGCAGGAATCTCTTCTGTAGTATCTTGATTAATTACCTGAATGCAAGTCTTTCCATCTTACCAGTGTTGGGAGCCCACTCATCCCATTACAACGCAACTCCTTCCTTTTTTTTTTTAACCTATTGAGCCTCCCTGTAATTTAATCTCTCTGGCCCTAGCATTCTTACAAAGTCACACTTCCACGTAACCTCCCTTACGTGTGTATGAAACTATCATCCTGCTGCTCACTCTCTGCACCAAATCCTCTTCTCTGGGCGACCCAGCTTCCGGCCTTTTACCATTTCTTATCAAAAGCATCCAAACTCTTGGCCTTCAGCTCTGCCCAGGACGTTATCTCCCTATGTTGCAACGAGGCTAAGACTGTATTGACATTTTTGGCAATTTATCACCAAAAAAGGATAGAAATTGCGTAAGGAAAAAATGAGGCCCCTGGCTCAGAAAGTGGCTATGAGAACTGAGAGTGTGTGGTAGGTCTGTCTGATCAGAGCAGAGACCTCAGCCTTGTGTACCCTGATACTCAGTCATACTGTCTGTGCAGTACAAGCCCATGAGATTGATGGAGTCTATAAAATCTATAAGGCCAGTAATTAATTTAGAATGAATAAGAACTGCTTTGGGGTCCAAATATGGCCCAGGTCCCATATAATTTATTTCTCTTTCTTTTACACAAAGATAGCAAGGAATTCTTAGTCAAATGCCTCCATGGAATCTGTAAATGCTTGATACACTACATGGTCTCCGTCTACCCAGGTGATAACTCACTGAATTGCTTTCTGCTTCTTCAAATGGCAATAACAAGCTTTCCCAATTATCACAGGTGTCCTCACATGCATAGACCACAACAAACGTGATCCAAATGGAGAATAAACTTGGCAAGAGACTAGACTTAGAATAAAATATTTTCTTGACAGGGATTGACAGGGAAACCATCAAAGACTCTAAAACATAACATATGGCTCCTTTTATATGCAAAGTTCACCCCTACTGGGTAAGAGGCTTGTGAATGAAGATATCAGATCTTTGGGCTGTTCCTCTCCAGGAAAGAGAGAAACCTGTGAAATGGTTAAGAACAGTTGAAGGAAACATGCAAGTAACATGAAAGGGCCAATACAAATAGTGTATGAGTGCAGAGTGGATTGGATTAAGAAGGAAAGACATGAGGGGAGGGATGGGGGCGGGGGAAGGGCAGCGAATGACCTGGAGATGAACCTTGAAGGATGAATTAAATGTAGATTGAAGGTGGAGTGAGCTTTATAGGTAGAACTGATTAAAACAGAAAATATAGAAGGAAAAACTCATTGGTAGGGTGAATGTACTCTGTCAATAATGAGATTTAAGGAAGTGTATCTAGGATGAATTTGTATAATGAAGCTTAGGGGAAGACCAAGAGAGACTTAAGGAAAACCTGCAGAAGTTGTGGGAGAATATGAACTGCTTCCCTGGAGCCCAAAGGGGAAGTGGGGATAACCTTTGGAGGTAGAAAATGATGATATTTAGAGGAAGTAAAATAAAGAATGTATTACTTTGCAAAGTAGTTGGAAACTTTAAAAAATTTGTTAAGCTTAAAAGGTACTGGTTACATATACGCATTCAAAAACGTGGATGCAAACTCATAGTTTATATGCTGAGCGTGGGTAGTGAGAGAGGCTAGAGCCTGGTCAGGGTGATTCAGCAGCTGAGCGTCGAGCGATGACCCAGGAGGTCACGGTTTGATTCCTGGTCAGGGCACAGGCTGGGGTGCAGGCCTGATCTCCAGAGTAGAGTGTGCAGGAGGCAGCCAATCCATGGTTATCTCTCGATTGATGTTTCTCTCTCTCTCTCTCTCTCTCTCTCTCTCTCTCTCTCTCTCTCTCTCCTTCCTCTTTGAAATCAATAAAAAAAAATACTATTTAAAGAATAAATAATAAAATTTAAAAAGGAGAAGTTAGGCATGTGCCTGCATTTCAAAGGACAACAATACCTTTTCTAAAGTCAGGGAGGATACTCTCCAGTAACAGGACCCAATGTAGCCAGTCTCGAGTTACATAAGAGGCTGGGGACTCCATGACACACAGAGGACATTTCCGAACAGAACTGTCTTCTCATGGCCTAGGCCCTAAAATAGGGTCCCTTGCTTCTCAAAAAGTATCCAGTTTTCTTTGAAGCAGTTTGTGTGCTGGTAGGATCTGAGCTTCTTTTGTCTCTCGACTGTCTTATAAATCACTGCGCTTTCTGAACGATGGAATTTGGGTGAGTATGGAGAAGATCCTTCTGTTTTTCTTTAACTTTGGTTAAAAATAGGTGTGTTACTAATGCGCTGTTTTGGAGGATGATTTATTTTTGTGTCGTGTCACGTCAGAGTAGCTCACATGTAGTTCCTAGCTTTCTCTCTCTGCACCAGAGAGCCCAGAGCTGTTGCTATGTATTGTTAATAACAAGTTTCAATGTCACGCCCGAGCACTCCACAGAAAAGCACAGATTCCCCTTTGTTAAAGATCTGCTTTATTGAACGAGGGACTTTTTGGTGCGGAGGGGAGAGGCGTGTCTCTTACCAACATTTTATTTTAAAAATATTGAAATTCCACTAGAACCACAAGGCACTATTTTTATCATGATTCCTTTCCTCTAACAGAGAAACAGAAATAAACACCTTGGAGCCTTTGATATTATGCTTAACGGGCAACACATTTAAATTTTTTACAAAAGTGTAAACAGAAAAAGTGTGTGTGTGGCAGCCGAGGGCAGTGAAGCAGACATTGGCACGAAGAACCGTGTCTTTGGTCATTGTGGCTTAGGGAGGGAGGAAAGGCCAAGGGCCCCGAGGACAAGCCTTATACCTGGAGCAGCCAAAAAGGAAGCTTGGTTCAAGTAATAAGAAGACTAGGCATTGTCGTAGCCGGTTTGGCTCAGTGGCTAGAGTGTCAGCCTGCGAACTGAAGGATCCCAGGTTCGATTCCGGTCAAGGGCACATGTCCAAGTTGTGGGCTCGATCCCCAGTGAGGGACTTGCAGCCGATCTCTTATCGTGGATGTTTCTGTCTCTCTCTACCTCTCCCTTTCTCTCTTTGATCAATAAATATATATATATATATTTTTTTTAAAAGACAAGGCATTGCCCTACCCAGGTTGGCTCATTAGAGTGTCCACCCATGGACTAAAGGGTCTCAGGTTCAATTTCAGTCACAGGCACATACCTCAGTTACGAATATGGGGAAGGCAACCAATCGATGTGTCTCTCTCACACCAATGTTTCTCTCTTCCTGTCTCTCCCCCTCCCTTACCCTCTCTAAAAATCCATGGAAAAAAATACCCTTTGATGTTTTGGGGTTAGGGTGAATTTTATAGGTAGAACTGATTAAAATAGAAAATATGGGAGAGAAAAATCATTGGTATGGTAAATACATTCTGACAATGATGACACATTTAAGGATGGGTATCTACAAAAACAAGACAAGATATCGCCTCCCCTCAAGACCCTAATTTCAGCCAGGTGATGTCACCTGCTGTCTGTCCTAGATACAAAGTAAATTGTTTCTTTGCTGTGTGCCAGCTCTAATTTCTTAACCTATAGGCTCCAAACCATAGCTTGGAAGTGGTTAAGAGAATGAAGCTCAGCAGAAACCACCAGCTGGCTGCCTTTGGAGAAATCATTGGAGCTAATGACTCAGAATGGTTTTGAACTCTCCAAGAGGTTTACGTCTCTGTGGCTGGCTTTGCGTTTGGCACAGATAATCAAGCATTGGCTGAAATAATCATTATGACAATACAGTGAAGTTCCTAATCTCTCCCAGTGATCGCCCACTCCCCTTACCCTGGGATGGACACAGAACACTCCACTGGTGATCATGCTGAGGTGGGATTTAATGGTTCTATGAATGATTAAACTGGACATATTCCCAAGTTGAAAAGTCATAGGTAGAATTTAAGATTTTTTTGTTTTCTATTATCCTCTTTCTATCTTCTTTAGTTCTGTCTCTATTGCTGTCTCTGATGGTTTGTTTCTTTCCTCCTTTGTTTACCTCACTTTTCCTTTCCTTTCCTTTTTTTTTTTTCTTTTTTTTTTCTTTAGGAAGCACCATAGGAATCTTTATAATATCAAACTTTAGACCTGGAAGAAGCCTTAGGAGTTATTTTCTCAAACTATCCATTTGTTGAGCAGAATAAAAAGGCCTGGGTTTTAGTCTAAGTTCCACACCCTACCAGGTGTGCATCCTGGGTGAAACAATCTTTCTGCACCCTGGTTTTCTCATCTGGAAACCAAGATTGCTAGCCAAGGACAGGATTGAGCTCGGTGGCCTCTCAGCCCAGTGCTCCTGTGTTTACTCCAGAATCCTGTTGGCACCTCCCCATTTGCCTCCATAATCCTCCCTAAGGTGTCTTCCTGCAGACCCCAAATGTCCTCCCTTGCATTGTCTACATTCCCTCTATACCCATCCTTGTGGTGTCAAAGGATAGCTATTCACGTGCCAGAAAAGGTTCTGGAATCTACTTCCTCCAAATTCACAGCAATAAATACCTCGATCCTTCAAAAGGATGACAATGAAACCACAACAGAACAGATACCATTTCCCACATCCTGCTTTTGTCTTGGGGTCCCAGCCTCCACGTGGTCAGCCTTGCACTCTCTGCAACCTTGTTCGTTCATGGGGAAGACCTCTTTGACTCCCTAAATGATGGGGTTCCCCTCCTCTATGACCTTAAAGAGCATTCTATTATCAGAATACCTGTTACAATTTGCCATCAGAAATGTGTGATCCTGTTTGGCTCTGTCACAAACACACAACACCCCTTTACACTGTCTGATTCAAAAAATCAGAACATATCTCTGTTTGGCTCATCACTGTCTCATCAGAACATTGTTCATAGTCCGTTTTCACCATAAAAATGCTGAATGAGTGAATGAATGGATTTAACTTTTGGATGAATGTTCTGATGATACCCATCATTTATCAAGAGCATAGTATATGCTTGCCCTGACTGGTTTGGCTCAGTGGATAGAGTGTTGGCTTGCAAACTGAAGGGTCCCAGGTTCAATTCTGGTCAAGGACATGTACCTTGGTTGTGGGCACATCCCCAGTAGGGGATGTGCAGGAGGCAGCTGATCGATGTTTCTCTCTCATTGATGCTTTTAACTCTCTATCCATCTCCCTTCCTCTCTGTAAAAAAAATGAAAAAAAATATATATATATATATATATATATAGAACAAATACAAATTTGTTATAGTATACAAATTGGTGGGGGGACCCAAACAACCAATCTATAGCATTTGGCTTATACTATGCTCTCTCTCTCTCTCTCTCTCTCTCTCTCTCTCTCTCTCTCTATATATATATATATATATATATATATATATATATATATATTATGCTCTCTCTCTATATATATATAGTATATATATATACTATAACCTAACTCCCAAAGTGGTGATATTAGGAGGTGGGGGTCTTTGGGGGTGAATGGGATTTGTACCTTTATAAAGAGATCCCTGCCAGCTTCCTTATCTCTTCTACCTCATGAGGAGAGTAAAAAAGACACCTTTGATGAACCAGTAAGCTGGTTCTCACCAGATACTGAATCTGCTGGTGTCTTGATCTTGGGCTTTCCAGGCTTCTTAACTGTGAAAAATAAATGTTTGCTGTGTACAAGCTACCAACCAGTCTACGGAACTTTTATTATAGCAGCCCGAAGGGACTAGAGTACCCGGTTCTAAACTGGGCATTTATATAGCTTAGCTTACTTAATTTTCAAAACATACCTTCCTTTTGAGGAAGGTATCACTGACTGTTTTACAGACAAGGACATTGAAGCCAGTGAAAGCACCAAGAATGGACAGTCACCTCAACTTCCAGAGTCAGCAAAGCCTTTCCAAAGAGTGACAGTGATGATACCCCACTCAATTCCTTCTGCATCCTGCTCAAACCAAGTTTACAGGGCTAAAACTTACCTGGCAACAATTTGGCATCTCAACAGGGAGCAATAGGAAGATCGCCCGCTGGTGTGGCTCCATGGTTGAGGGTGCCCTATGAACCAGGAGGCCACGGTTGGATTCCCTCGGGGCACGTATCCAGTTTTCGGGCTTTATCCACAGTAGGGCGCACCCAGGAGACAGCTGATCAATGATCCTCTCTCATCATTGATGTTTCTCTCTCTCCTCCCTTCTTCTCTGAAATCAATAACTATATATATATATATATATATATATATATATATGTATATATGATAGCTATCCCACATGTATGATCACACAATTGATGTTTTTCAAAGCTCTATTATCTATGGGAGCTATCAGTAAGTGAGACATAACCATCTGGAAATAGATCTGGGTTAAGCTGGTTGACCATGGAAGGTATGGGGATTTTTTCTCTCTTCCCTCCCCACCCACAAGTATAGCCCCTTATAAACCAAAAACTGTCCCCTCCTGGCTCTCTGCAGATACTAATGCCAACCTGTCAAGCACAAATTTGGCTGTATTGCAGTCCCAGAGACGTGGATATCTGTATTATCCCACTTTGCCATACAACAGCACTGCGATGTCTGTTCTTTAATTGAATTACACACAAAGCAACACTATGCCCCGATATGAAAAGTCACATTTATATCCATTCTGGACACTAGCCCTGTGGGATTGTGTCAGTGAATGCTGCTGTCATCCCCACTCGGACTTAGTCAGCTGAGTTGGAAGAGATTTTGTATTTGTTTTATTTTATTATTTTATTTTATTTTTAAAGAAAGGAGATTGGTGAATACATGTCTGTCTGAAAGCAAATTCCTTTTTGAGAGAAACACCAGCTCTCCTCATCCCAGGAGCCCTGACCTACGGGCGAGAATATTAGATAATAAAAGGTTTATTTAAAGAGGACTCAGAGATAAAACTCCACAATTCCCTCATCTCACAATTGCACACTTTTCCTTTTATGTGCTTGCGTTACATCTTTTTGGAAGCTGTTTTCTCATTCAAACAACCCCTACTGGGCCAGCGCCTCTGGAAGAGCTGCAGGTGTCCCCTGGCCGCTGCATACAAAGCCTACTTGTTAATCAGCCCCATCACGTGTCTTGTGACCCCCTTCCTGCCCAGCTCTCTCCACAGTTCTCCCAGCCTTCCACCACTGCTACTTCTAAAAGGGGGGAAACTGAACAGCCAGTTCAAAGAGCTATTATCCTAAAGACTCCTTAACAAGGCCTAGCCTTTCCGATAAATTAATTCAAGCTTCTGCTCCCCTCCCCCCTTCTCGACACGGTACCCCCTTTCTCCCATTTATCGGTCACTGTAAAGCTGGTTGACTGCTTCCATTCTATGGGCACTGGACATTCTACCAAGCGTCCCTCTGAAAGCCACTCAGCACCATCCTTGTATATCAGAACCAGGTGGGAACGCAAATCCTCAAGCAGATCAGCCTGACTCCAATGAGGGCAGCAATGGTGACATTGTGTGCAATGCTATCTGGGGGTTTATACAGAGGATCTGGGAGACATATTAATTCCCCCCCCCCAATCTTTTCTACTTGATTATTGACTGGTTTGATTGTGTAAATTCTCCCCACATCACTTTATTGAGATTCAAAATGAGAATATTAATTCTATGACATGATGACTCGGGAAGAAGTAATTTGCTAATAAAAGTCAATGTTTGTAGGAGGCTCTGGGGTTGGCAGAGATATAGATAGGTTATCTACAACGTATGTCAATTATGTACTGTGGACCTGGAATCGAAGGAAGCATGCCCGTATCTGCAGGCCCTAGAGGGGAGGTTTATTTGCTCCCCCATGTCACCTACCCCACCCAACGCAGAAACCAGGCAACATCTGTCCCTTGACTGAGTTCATGCTTTCAGAAAGGAGGAAGGTTTTTGTTGTTGTTATTTGGGATATTTGTTGGGGGGAGCGGTAGGGGTCACCATGTGGGGTACCATTGGAAGAAATAAGTCTTTGCCCCAGAGTTACTTGTGCTGTATCAACAGGGAATTTTACTCCTGGGAAGAGCTGATGCGGGTTATTAGTATAATGTTTAAGTGTCCAAAAAACTGTCTTAAGCTCCTTTCATGGTATATTTCCTTTGAGAACCTTAAGAATATAAGTAGCAAAAGGAAAAAAAAAAAGGCCACCTCACTTCAAGGGTGAGTAAGCAAAGGAAACACTTTGTTTTCAACAGGTTTATAAAACTTCACAACAGATGGCAAACGACATGTTCTCTTTTGATAAGTAGGACCCCGCCCCCGTCTCCCCCATTGAACAATCCTCAGGAAAAGTTGATTTAGAACACTGGCTTACCTTAGTGAGTCAAACCCCTAAGCTATGGTCCGTGTAATGACACTCACATGGCTGGGTTTTGGCAGGATAACTAGGTCTCAGAGGTAACATTACACAGAAGGCTTCCAGGAGTCCACAAAACAACACAAAGGTCAGGGGGCGGAAGCCTACTGACCCAATCAAACCAGAACCAGCGCTGCCCTGGAGAAGGCGAGGGGAAAGTGATGGGATGATGGGACTGTGGAACACACGGAGCATGTGATGCTTTCCATTCATGCGTTAGCAGGCAGCAATAGCCTGGAGTTCCTGTGATTTTATAGAATTATGATTGACCTGCTCCCTACAGGAGTTTAATAACTAACAGCTTTGGGACTGACTAAAGCGCATTGACCTAAGATAATATGAGATTTCTCAGACCTGGTTCATCTTTCACAAGGAGGACTTCACTTACAGAAACATAGGTGGTTTCTCTCTCTCTCTCTCTCTCTCTCTCTCTCTCTCTCTCTCTCTCTCTTTCTCTCTCTCTCTCTTCCTTAAATGTGATGGAATATAGAAGTAAAGGATGAAAACAAAGTTTACCATTTTTACTTTTGTTAAGTGTATGGCTCCGTAGCATTAAACACATTCATTCACACTGTTGTTTGACCATCATCACTATCCATCTTAAAAACTATCTTTCCAAACTGAATCTCTACATGTTAAACAGTAATGCACCATTCCCTCCTCCCCAGGCCTGGCAACTACCATTCTATGTTCTGTCTCTATAAATTTGACTAGTTTAGGTGCCTCATATAAATGGAATTACATAGTATTTGTCCTTTGGTGACTGACATTTCTCTTAGCATAATGTCCTCAAGGTTCATCCATGTGATAGCATGTGCCAGAGTATTTTTCCTTTTTAAGGCTGAATTATATTCTATTTTTTATGTTTATTGATTTTGAAGAGAGAGGAGGAAGGGAAAGAGAAGGGAGAAGAGGAGGGTAGAGAAGGAGAGAGAAAGAGAAAGAGGAATATTGATATGAGAGAGAAACAAAAATAGGTTGCCTCCGATATGCACCCTGATTGGGGGATCAAACCCGCAACCATTTGGTGTATAGGATGATTCTCCAACTAAGTGAGCCACCTGACCAGAGAAATATTCAATTTTTTAATAGACAATGTTATTGAAGTATAATTTATATACCACAAAGTTCAACTATTTTAAACATGCCATTCATTAGTTTTAGTAAATTTGTCCAAGTTGTTCAGTCATCATCAGAATCCAATTTTAAAACATTTTCATCATCTCAAGATTCCTTGTGCTTATTTATTTACCTCTTTCCCACCTCATACCTAGGCAACCACTAACCTACTCTTTGTCTCTAACAGAGTTGCCTCTTCTTGATATTTCATAGAAATGGAATCAACACATAAAGTAGTCTTCTGTGTCTGGCTTCTTTCACTTAGCACAATGTCTTTGAGATCCATGAATGTTTGCACATGTATCAGTTTGTCATTCTTTTTAAAATACTGACAAAATATTCCATTATGTGGCTGTCTTACACATTCTTTATTCACTCACCAGGTGATGGACATTTGGGTTATTTCCACTCTTTATTATAAATAATGCTGTAAGAATATATGTGTGCATGTTATTGACTGGACATATTTTCATTTCTCTTAAGTAGATATCTAGGGGTAAAATTACTGGTCCTTATGACAACTTTACGATAAAATCCCGAAGAAACTGTCAAACTGTTTTTCCAAAGAGGCTGTATCATCTGGAGCTTTTCTTTAGGGTAACTAAACAAACCTTTCAATGTGTTTGTTTTCTCTCTGTGACCCTTCCTACTGTAAAATATTCTGCCTCTTTTCAACTCTGACCCTGCTCAGAGAGCCAAGCAGTAGGAGTTATGAATTAATTCCTCAAACAGTTCTCATTTTCATATCCTTAAGACACAGCTGAGTTCACATTAAAATCAAACAACCTTGAAAGTTCAGAACTGTGTTATGAAATGTCCTATGAGATCTTGGAGGAGTCACACTGGTCTTTCAGGGCATCGGCGTCCCCATTTGTCACTGAAAATTTAGACCTAGGTGATCTCTAATGTCCTTTACTGTCATCTTTGGAAATGTATGTGGACCCAGGAAGATCCCTTTGAGGGATCCAGTGGGCTTTGAGATACGCCTTAGTTCACACCACCTGCATGAGGAGGTCAAGAATTTCTCATCTGTCCAAATTCCAGCTCAGTGAAAACTTCTACCTAACTATAGACCTTAAAAACTGAAGAGGGGGTACTGGCACAAGAACAGACATATAGATCAATGGAAAAGAATAGAGAACTCAGAAATCGACCCAAACTACTATGTCCAATTAATATTTGACAAAGAAGGCATGGACATACAATGGAGTCAAGACAGTCTCTTCAACAAATGGTGTTGGGAAAATTGGACACATACATGTAAAAAAATGCAGCTTACAACATACACAAAAATAAACTCAATATCGATCAAGGACTTAAACATAAGATGGGAAACCATAAAAATACTAGAGGAATCCACAGGTAGCAAAATCTCAGACATATGCCGAAGCAATTTCTTCACTGATACTGCTTTTAGGGCAATGGAAACTAAAGAGAAAATAATCAAATGGGACTACCTCAAAATAAAAAGCTTTTGTATAGCAAAGGAAACCATCAACCAAACAACAAGAAAGCCCAGTGCATGGAGGACATATTTGCCAATGATATCAATGATAAGAGTTTAATTTCCAACATTTATAGGGAACTCATACAACTTAACAAAAGAAACAACCCAATCAAAGAATGGGCAGCAGACCTAAATAGACACTTTTTGAAAGAAGACAGAGGAGACATATGAAAACTTGCTCCAAGTCGCTAATCATCAGAGAGACACAAATCAAAATAGCAATATTGGTACCATCTGTCAGAATGGCCGTCATCAACAAATCAACCAACGACAAGTGCTGGGGAAGATGTGGAGAAAAAGGAACCTTCGTGCACTGCTGGTGGGAATGCAGACTGGTGCAGCCACTGTGGAGAACAGTATGGAGTTTCCTCAAAGAACTAAAAATGGAGCTCCCATTCGACCCAGTGATCTCACTTCTAGAAATATTTCCCAAGAAACTAGAAACACAAATCAGAAAGGATATTTGCAACACTGTGTTCATAGCAACACAATTCACCATAGCTAGGATTTGGAAACAGCCTAAGTGCCCATCAGCAGATGAGTGGATTAAAAAACTGTTGTACATCTACACAATGGAATACTACACTGCAATAAAAAGGGGTTCTTACCATTTGTAACAATATGCATGGAGCTGGAGAGCATTATACTAGGTGAAATAAGCCAGGCAGAGAAAGATAAATATCACATGATCTCACTCATTTACGAAAAAATAATGAACAATATAAACTGATGAACAAAAGCAGATCCAGAGACAGAGAAACATCTATCAGAACGTCAAACCTCAGGGCAGGTAGGAGAAAGTGGAGGTAAGGGGAAGAGATCAACCAAAGGACGCATGCATGCATATAAGCCTAACCAAGAGACACAGACAACAGGGGGGTAAGGGCATAAATGGAGGAGAGTTAGGAGGGTAATGGGGGAATAAGGACACATGTAATACTTTCATTAATAAAGAACTTTAAAAAAACTGGAGAGGAAGGAGATATAGATGAAAGAATGAACATCTCTTCCTTGGGCAGGTTGAATAAAGGGACACTGCCCTTCTTACAGTGTCTGGCAATACGTCTGTAGTGGACATTAATTAGTGTGTCTCCTGTATGTCATGCTCTTTTCAGTTGATTTTTAAGTTTTTTTATTGATTGATTTTAGAAACAGAGAGAGAGAAAGGGAGGAGAGGAAGAGAAGGGGAGGGAGGAAGGGAGAGATTTCTTGTTTCACTTATTTATGCATTGATTGGTTGCTTCTTTTATGTGTCCTGACCTGAGATCAAACCGGCAACCTTGGCATATCAGGAGGACACTCCAATCAACTGAGCTACCCAGCCAGAGCTTGAGCTGATTTTTGAAAAATCTTTATTTCCTGCCTAGAAGCAATATATCTCTCATTGGGACATTTTCATTTTAGTAACTATATCAGTTTCCTAATTCTATTCCAGCTGCCATAACAAAAACTGGGGAGCTTACAACAACAGAAATGCATTGTCTCACAGCTCTGGAGGCTAGACATCCAAACCCAAGGTGTGGCGAGGGCCAGACTCTTTGACAGCTCAAGGGAAGAATCCTGCTTCGTGTCTCCTTGCATCCTGTGTATACTGGCAATCCTTGGTGTTCCTTGGCTAGTGCATGAGGTATTGTGGGTTAGTACTTCAATATATCTTTTTTGGGAGGTGGAAGAACACAATTCAACCCATAACAATAACATTTTTGGGGGAGAATGAGGTTTGCAATAAAGTAACTGTCACTGAATACACATATAACTGTAATTATGTTGTCAAGGGGACGGGCAGGGGAGGGGGGGGACTGTGTTCCTTCTTCAACACCTGACATCGGAGCTCTATGACACTTGATCCCAAAGACAGATCATAACCATCTTGAACCTTTGGCCCCCAGTCCCATGTGGTTTGACATTCACGTATCCTGCAGTTACTCAAATAAAAGCTTTCAGTTTAGGTGGGGAATCTATTTGGTGCTTGGAATGTGATACTGCAAATTATTTAGAATATTTCATCCTGTGGAGAACTGCCTAGGACTAAAGTTAGGGAGAATGAGATATTGAAAATGGTTTTTTAAAAAGGTTGGGATACAAGACAGGGATTAGCTGATAAGATTGCTTGAATTTCCACACCTCAGAGAAGAAAAAGATAAATCTGGTCTGGCAACTGAAAGCTGCTTATCACTGGGAGGAAAGGGGTGGAGGGGGGTGGGGGCTGTGTATGCTTGCTAGACCAACCTTTAACTGGCTTGCTGAGGTCATCTTCTAGAAGGAACCCAGAAGGGCTCCTCACAGCAAATTTTTAAAAGACGTTTTCCTCCCCTTCTTTCCCTCCCAATCCCTCCATGGTGGTCTGCGACCCCAAATGCCACCAATGCAGGTCCAGGACATGCCCATAGCTTCCAGGTGTGCCAACCTCTCTCACCTGGAGTCACCCTCCTCCCCTTGTTAATTGTTCCTTGTCCCACTCGCATCCCTATCAAGCCCACCTTCCCATCCCATTTGCCCTCCCTCTAATTTAGTTCTTTCCTGGAGTCCTTTGGCACCCCCCTACCTCCCGCTGACATAAACAAAGTCACCAAGAGCTCAAGCTGGTCTCAAACACGCCCCACCTCCTCCCTGGCTGTCTCACCAAGACACTTCTCTTCCTACTGCTCTGCATTTAAGTCAGTGGTTCTCAACCTTTCTAATGCCTGGACCCTTTAATGTGGTTCCTCATGTTGTGGTGACCCCCTGACCATAAAATTATTTCCGTTGCTACTTCATAACTGTAATTTTGCTACTGTTAATGAACTGTAATGTAAATACCTGTGTTTTCCGATGGTCTTAGTTTCTAGAGCAGAGGTTCTCAACCTGTGGGTCTCGAACCCCTGTAGGCTGAGAACCCCTAGCAGGGTCACCTAAGACCATCGGAAGACATAACAGTAGCAAAATGACAGCTGTGAAGTAGCAACAAAAATAATTTTATGGTTGGGGGTCACCACAACGTGAGGAACTGCATTACAGGGTCGCGGCATTAGGAAGGTGAGAACCACTGATTTAAAAAGTCCAGAAGAGATGGTCCACACTCCTTTTCTTCCGGGTTTCTTCTAGATTCTCATGTCCCCAATTTTTCACCTCTTTAAATCATCTTTGCTCCTTCTTCACCATACTCCTCCGACCTCTTTCATTTTTCCTATGGCTCTGGATACCACCTCTGACAAAATCATTTCATTCACTGTATGGCTACCATACACTTCAGACTGGGGAGACCTCACATTAAATCCTCTGACCTCCCTGTTTGCACTGATGATACTATCATTAACACTGCCAGTCTCTGAGGCTACAGTTCTATTGGTCACCTTCAATTCCTTGCTCTCCCTCAGCAATAGCAGCTACCTCAGAGTTTCTGGGTGGTTTAAATGAAAGAAAGCATGTAAATCATTCCATACACAGGGCCTGAGACAGAGTAAGTGCTCCCTAATGTAACTATGATTAATGAACATCTTATGGCTCATAATGAATCAGTACGTAGCAAATGCCCATAACTCCCTCTTTGTGTCTTTCAAAATCACCCATCCAACATCTGTCCTTCCATTTCCCCTGCCACCTGCTTATCAAGGCCCTCTACTTCCCATCTGGACCAGAGATAGAAACTCGAAGCCAATCTCCCCTCCCACTTCCTAATCTGTCTGAGATAGAAGATCTAGATGGAGCTGCTCAGAAATGTCAGTGCTCTGCTATTGGCTCTCTTGGAAACCAAGCCTTTTCTGCCTGGTGTCTCCCTACACTCCCAGCCCTGTCTCCAGCAACCATGCTCCAGCCAGACTGGTTAGTCAATCTCTGAAAAAGTCTCTGCCTCTCCCACGTCCATTCCTTGGTGGATACCATCCTCTCAGGCTGGAAAGTCCCCTTGTCCAAATTAAAATCCTCGTCTTTCAAGTTCTCTTCCTGCATGAAGCGATGGTTTGTGTTTCTGTCTTTTAACTCCTTCTCACAGACCTTACCTGGCCTATTTGGTCTCTTATTCGTGTTTCTTTTTCTCCCTGTAGGACCTCACCCAGGCAAGATGAAGTCATCCTACAAAGAGGACACTCCATACATGTTTGCTGACTAAAATTAACCACCGTTCTCACTTTAAGGTGAGAGGCCCTTCTCTGGTTTTTGAGGTCTGTGCTCCAATTAGGGACATGTCATGCATGGGATCACTCTGGTCCAATCTTCACGCCGTCTAACCCCTCAACTACCTTAACTAGCATTTTCTCAGTGCAGTCATGTGCCACTTAACAATGTTGATATAGTCTGAGAAACTCGTTGTTGGCTGATTTCATCATTGTGCGAACACCACACAGTGCGCTTACACAAACCTAGATGCTACAGCCTACACACTCAGTCTGTGAGGTATAGCTTTCGGGTCCTAAGCTACAAGCCTGTACAGCAGGTTACTGTACGAAACAACACGAGATTAAATCAAGCGCAGGAGAAAATGATGCAATCAAGAGGCCATTGGGAAATACCAGGTGTATGAGGCATAATACGACATATTGTTTTACAGCAAACTTATTTTAGAGTAGAAAGACTACACTCTAAAATAACACTAAACAGTACAGCAAATACATAAGTCAGTAACAACACCATTTATCCTCATTATCAAGTAGCGTGTATGTAATTGTATGTGCTATACTTCCATGCAACTGGCAATGCAGTACGATTGTTTATATCAGCAGCACCATAAACACATGGTAATGCGTTGCCCTACAACCTTATGATGGCTATAGCGTCACTAGGATATGGGAATTTTTTTTAGCTCCATTATAATCTTATGGGACCACGCTCATATAGGCGGACGGTCCGTCAATGACTGAAATGTGGTTGTTAAGCGGCGTGTGCCTAATATAACCCTATGCA
This sequence comes from Antrozous pallidus, assembly GCA_027563665.1. Lineage (NCBI taxonomy): Eukaryota > Metazoa > Chordata > Mammalia > Chiroptera > Vespertilionidae > Antrozous > Antrozous pallidus. The sequence goes on from CM050519.1 coordinate 81,857,147, forward strand.
CTTCCTCATTCTGCCTTCATTCCCTTCCGCATCCCAAGCCCTACCTGTCCCAGCCTGTGTCCTTATTTCCTGAGATTTAACTGATCTTGTGTACAGTATGGTGCTCATGGACCAACACCCTGAAGGGAATCACTCTTCTTCAAAATCTGATCTGTATCAGGGAACCCCAGCCCTGCAGTGAAAAGTGTCCTGAAAAAGAACTGATAAGCAGGTAGAAGCAGCATGCTGGGGATGCACAGATTGCACTGCATTGCAGGATGGAAGTTTAAGCGAGGCTTGTTTATTAAAATGCAGGAGCTTACCATAGCTTTCCTGCGGGGACAACACACTTAACGGTCACTGGTGGAGCACTGCATTAGCAAATGGGCATTTCATGTGAATCTAAGGGAGCCTTTTGAAGTGTTTTTTAAAAAATTATTATTATTTTCATTAGGCAAGATAAAGCCATCCTAAGGCCACGTTGCTGGCATAAAAAGGATGCACGTTGTACATCAGCAGCTACAATATAATGCATTTATTTTGTGTGAGCCAGCAGTTTATTCTGCAGGAAGACGGATTAACCCTTCAGTTGCTGTTCCTTGCCACGGAACGACCCATCTTGTCACATAGCGAGCCCTTGCTTCTTATAGCTGCGTTCTTTAGCCTGTTCTTATATTAAGACTAAGTTAAGTAAAGACAAGAAAATAAAGTAGAAAGGAAGGTGAGTGTTTCCCATGTAATCATTCCTGCCAGGTGGGTATCCCCACTGGGGCCTCACAGAGGGAAAATCTAGCCTGAACCATGGGAACCCAGAACTTCTCAAACACTCGGATTTGCCCTGTCATGTGGTAACTGAATTGCATGCACCAGCTGATGTCATGTATGTCTCCAGCACAGACCACTGTGCACCTACCTGCCTCCTGGAGGGGTGTTGGTAAATGAATGGGCTGCATCCTTCAGCTTTTGCTGGATGCTGACAGAGCCTAACCACTTTTTCTTTCATGTTTGGTCAAATTGTTTTCCCTCACTTTGGAAAGAAAGGATAATTGGGCGGGACCCCCAATGCTTTGAGAGGGCATGGTAGCAGAGTGGAACTGCCCATCAGGGGAGCCAGACAGCTCTGGTTCCAACCCCATCCTTCCTAGCTGTGGGCTTTGGAGAGTTTACTCCTATAAAATGGGGATGATGTCCCTCATATGGGGTTCCTTGGCACAGGGTAGGTACTTGCGGAATGTTAGTTCCACTTCCATCCCTACCTCTCCCCCAAATTCTATTCATACTCAGGAGAAATCTGAGACATTGGAGCAGGAGGAAGTATCCTCCCTGTCCCTTCCACGTGCTTCCTTTTTTTTCCACAGAAGCCAAAGCTAAAACACCTGTCTTCTCCCTTTCCTCCACCCACGTCCTCACCCTCTGAGTCCAGCTAGGTCAAGCCCGATCACAGGGAGGGCGCAGGAACCAGCCTTCCTTTCTCAGTCTGGTGGGGGGACCCTAATTGGAATCACAATGCACTGTCTCCCCCCAGGGGAGGCCCAGAGCAGAGAGGAGGCCACAGGTGTTTTCCCGGGTCTTCTTCCGGTTCCATTTCACCACATTCTTCTAACCCAGGCAGGAGAAAGGTCTGAGCCGCCGCTGGCTGCCTGAGACACACCCTGGTCAAGGTGTGATCCCCTTGTAGGCAGCAAAGCGAAGGGAAGAGAAGGGAATGCAGTGACTGGGTGGGCCTGAGGCTGCCTAAGCCCGGTGAAAGGTGAAAGGATTTTCAGCCTGATGACTACCTCGAACCCGTTCTCTCACAGCAAACGAGTCACTCGATGGTGATGGTGTAAGCACAGGTGTAACACTGGCCTGCGAAAGACCGGACAGGCCTGGCGTCCTGGAGGATCGGCTATCTTCAGTCCAACCTTTGCATTCCAAGTGTAGAAAAGTAAAATGCAGAGATTAAGCAAGTCGCCTGAGGCCGCGAATCCGTCCAGGGTCTGAGCAGGGCCAGGACCCGCTGACGGGATTCCCAGCCTGGCTCGGTCTGGCGCCACCCTCCTTCCTCCCAGGGAAACGGTAATTGACGATCGCGCCGCTTGTGGGTCCCGTCTGGGCTCCTGACCTCTTCGTTCTGCTCGCTCTCCTCCATTCCCATTCGCAGGACTTGAAAGAAGTGGAGAGGTCCGGAGCTGGTGCTGTGCCCTCCCCGTCCTCCGTACCCCCCAGAGCAGACTTGGACGGAGGGGCACCTATGCATAGACCTCCTGGAAGGCTGCAAACGCCGGCCCTCTGCCCTGCGGCACCGCGGGAGCTGTGTGCACGCGGAGGGGTGCACAGGGGGGCTTGGCTCGGGGTCAGAAGGCGCCAAGTCTCGGGCTGGGGCGGAGCCCCGAGGTCGGGCGCGGGGGGCGGGGCCGGGGGGCGGGGCCGGGCGCGGGGAGTTGGGGGGCACCGCGCTGCCTAGCCTGAGACCGCCGCGGAGGAAGCTGGCGGCGCGCGGGGCTGAGCGCTCGGGGCGGCGGGAGCCCGGAGGTGCGGCTGCAGCCCGGCGCGCGGCGTCACCGGAGGCGGAGGGGGCGGAGCCGGCCCGCAGCTGCCACCCCGCCGCCGGGCTCGGCAGACGGCACCCGCCCGCGGCCGGGCACGCACCGCGCGCGCTCTCTCCGCGAACAATGCTCCGCGGCGCCCGGCCGGGCGGCTGGCGGCTCGGCGACCGACGGAGAGGCCGGCAGAGCGCGGCGGCGAGGTGAGCGTGCGTCGCGTTCTGCAAACTCGGCCTCTTTTATTTTTATTTTTTTTTTGTCTGGCGAGCGTGGTGGCCGCCGAGGGAGCTTTGGGGGATCGCGGGATCGCGGGCGACCCCCTGCCGGCGGCCGCGGGGGGTGACAGGCGGCCGCCGGGGGAGGATGGAGCGGCGGACCGCATGCGCTCGGGGTGGTGCCCGCGGTGGAGGCGCCGAGCCCCGGAGCGCACGGGAGCCGGAGGGGTGTTTGCGATTCATTGGATCGTTGCGTTCAGGGGAACGGGGAAACTTTCCTTGGAGTTCCGGGAGGGGAAGCGGACGCTACTGCTGGTCCCGCGGCTCGGTTTGGGGCAAGAGCGAAGAGCTTTGGGGTGGCTGGTGTGGAGATCGCCTTTCCACCCCAGCAGCATTTCAGCGGAGCGGGGAGCGAGAGGCCACCCGGGGCGCCCGGACCGGGAGCCCGGTGGTGATGGCTTGGGGCCCCAGGGTCGTAGCTGCCCCTTAGCGGCACCGGGTGACATGCAGTGGTCGGAGGGACCGAAGGATGCCTCTCTCCTGAGCTATGGCCGAGCCCTCCAAAAGACATGCCTTGGGCATGTTCCTCACCTTTGCCTCTGCTGCCCCTTCCCCAGCCAGGACACCCACACACACCACACCACACCACACCACACCACACCACACCACACCACACCCGGACCTCTCCACTTTCAGTCCTACGAAAGGGACAGGAGGCAGGGCCGGCTGACCGGGTAGCTGTATTTCTCTCCGGTAGAGCCTAGCCAGCGAGCACAGAGCCGTACAGAGCCGGTGGAGAGCCAACCCCAAGACCTAGCGGCGAGGAGCTTTGCAATAAGTGAGGTCCAGAGTCAGGTCCAGGAGACCTTACTGATCTCAGCCTGAGCTGCTGCTGATGGCAGCCCCTTCCCTTCCTGAAAGTGGATTTGGACCCAAAGCCCTGGAGAAGGCTGCAGTTACTTTCTCATCTTGACGGGGGGCAGGGGCGGGGGGGGGGGGGGGGGGGGGGGGGGGGGGGGGGGGGGGGGGTCCTTGGGCAACTCCTTACTGGTTTAGGCTGTAGTGGGTCTCACCCAGAACGCATTCCTGCTGCTGAGATTAGATTGCGCGGCATTGGAGAAGGGAAAAGTAAAATTAAAAGTTGGGTGACTATCATAACTTACCATGTGTGTGTGTGTATTGTGTGTGTGTGGTGTGTGTGTGTGTGTTAAGGTTGTCTCTCCTCTCTGCCCTGACAACCCTTGCCAATGGATTATTGAAATCCAGACCCTTTCATACATATTTTTCTTTTCCATTGCTGCATTTATTTCATTGTAACATGTGTACATTTTTTAGATGAGTGTTTTTCTGGTGATCTGTCATTTCAGGGTGAGGCATAAACAACTTTGATGCAAGTCTGAGGGGCATTGTTTTGAGCCAACATATTTAATTGTGTGGGTCTGGATGTGGCCAGCATGCTTTGCTGTCTTTCGGAAAGGAGGTGGGGAAGTATCTGACAGCTCCAGTCTTCAGATAGTAAGTAGCCTCAAGTCTAGTGCACAGATTTGCAGAGGCAAAGCTATTTTATCATGGCTTGGATCAGAAAGCATGCTGAAATCGCTTTCTGGTCTCACACTGCTGCCTCCCACAGCAATGGGGAATTTGCATACTTCTGGGGGCCGCCTTCCCTCAGAGGTAAGGAATGTGGGCTGGGAAGGTGCCATTGCCATTCCCAGGCAATGGAGAGCGAGCTGGGAGGCAAGGCGAGGCGCGGCTCCCCATGTGTGAGTGCCACTTGAGTTTTTCACCATCTTTTACTTAAAACAAATTGAGATCCTTTCAGGCCCTCTGTAGACAGACATAACTGGGAAACAATCCTTTCCAGCCGGACAGGGCAGCAAATTGTTTGCTGCGACAGAGAAGCCAGTTTTAAGAGGATGCATCGAGTCGTGATGGAGATGGAGATGGAGGTGGTGATGGAGATGGAGATGGAGATGGAGATGGTGATGGAGATGGAGATGGTGATGGTGATGGTGATGGTGATGGTGATGGAGATGGTGATGGTGATGGTGATGGAGATGGTGATGGAGATGGAGATGGAGATGGTGATGGTGATGGAGATGGTGATGGAGATGGTGATGGTGATGAGATGATGGAGATGGTGATGGTGATGGAGATGGTGATGGAGATGGAGATGGAGATGGTGATGGTGATGGTGATGGTGATGGAGATGGAGATGGTGATGGAGATGGAGATGGAGATGGTGATGGTGATGGAGATGGTGATGGAGATGGTGATGGTGATGGTGATGGTGATGGAGATGGTGATTGAGAGGAGCCTGGGGCTTTGTTAATCTTTGCATCTCTGAGCAGTCCTGTTGGTGAAAGCTGTGCCCGTTGTCAGAGAATTGCATTGCCTCAGGTGGGCTCGGAGAGAGTGCCGGGACCTGGGGGGTCTGAAGGAAGCTCCCCTGGTGTTGGTAACCCGGGGGACCCCCGGCACCAGGCAGCCATGACAAGTTTGTGCTCTGGGTTGCTGGTAGCTCCTGGAAAGTAGTTGGCTGCCCCACCCCTCAGGGAGCCCAGCTTCATGGAGGGCTGTTGGGCTGTGAGGAGCCCACAGGGAACTGGTTTCCAAGCTCTCTTCCTCCAGCCCTCCCAGGGGGGACTCCGGAGCCTCTGCCAGGGGTTCAATGTGTGTGGGGGGAGGGGAGGGGGAAAGGGATGTGTCTACCTTTACTGTGGCCCAAAAGGTAGTATCTCTCTCCCCCCGCCCCCTTTCTAGGAATCAGCAGCAGAGATTGTAAGAGAACAATCCCTGTGCCCTCCCCGGCTTGTTGGAGCTTAGTGACCTTCTTCTGGGCAAGTTGGCCAGGGGTGACCCGCCGGGAGAGGAGCCCGCCTGCAGCCCTCGGAGGGAGGGATGTGTGACAGACCTTTTCTTCTATTCCGGAGCGTCCCTGCAGCTGAGAGATGGGGGGCTTCCAGGGGAACTCTGGAGGGAAAGGAGGCAGATTCAGCGTCAGCACTTGTTGACTAGACATTCCTGCCTGTGAGTGTGGGAGATCAGAGAGATAGCACTTCCCACAGAGATTCTGGAACGGTCTTTGGGACACCTGGCTCATCCCACCTGGCTAGTCCTGTTGATCGTTTAGAGAGAGCATCGGCCTCAAAGCCGATTCTCGTGGGAAGAAAGTGGAGAGCAAACCTTAGGGCAAAACCCTTCCTCTGTAATGGGAATGTGTTCCCTAGACTCTCAAGGATTGTTTTCTCCTGAACCTTCCTCAGGAGGAAGTCAGTTTCTGTAAGCGAGGGGAAGGAGCTCTCAGCCTAACCGTTTCAGCTGTTTTCATCTCCTGGCACACACAAACTAATGACTGGAATTCTGCGGCACACCGAGAAGTGTGTTATTTGCCGATCTGACAAAAAAAAAAAAATGAGGCATAATTTTGATTCATTCGCACCGATGGCTATTGTTGTGTTGGCTGCTGTCATTTTTCTATTTGGCCGCTGAAGGGAAGAGAGGACAGTGCCCTTGGCTAACCAGGCGGGCGTTTCATGTTTTCAAGACTCCTCTGGCACGCCGGCTGGACATCCCCGGTCTGACCAATGGCATGGCTTGGAGGCTCTGCCAGCAAAGTTCTCCTCTTTCTAAAGCCACCACACTGTCTGGGAACAGGTCTCGGTTTGTGTGTGTGCCCTTGTCTCCCGTCCGTAGGAAGGGCGTACAGCTACCTGACAGGAGGTCACTCAGGTTAATGGCACGTATCTGCAGCCCTTTGAGCCCCTCCTCGGTGGAGAATTCATTCCTTTCTGTGATGCCGACTCTCCGCTTTCAGTTTTACTCTCAGAGGCAACTGACTCAGCCCGCTGGCTGCGTCACCGCCAGGTTATCAGGGGGGAAATGATCCTCCCGGACCCTGTCCCGCCACCCCTCGCCCTCGCCCGCAGGTGCTTATGCATCTGTCTGCCCCCCCCCCCCCCCCCCCCCCCCCCCCCGTGGCCTGCAGCTTCAGCCTGGCTGACCGCACTGAGCGCGGGGCCAATGCTGTGCATGAAGCAGCGGGAGGGAGGGAAATTCCCAGGATGCCAGACCTCCTGACAGGGGTCCCCTGTGGGGGCAGGCAGGCTCCCCTCCGCCCCCATCTCTGCCTGGTCTCAGGGCCCAGAGGCGCCTCCCCGCTCACACAGCTCTTGGTTAAAAATTGTGGCTTACCCCCCAGAACCACCGGTTGTATTGGCTGTACTGCTTCTTAGTTCTTGTGCCTCTGGGGCAGGGGTCGGCAAACTCATTAGTCCACGGAGCCAAATATCAGCAGGACAGCGATTGAAATATCTTTTGAGAGCCAGATTTTTTTAGACGTAAACTTCTTCTAACGCCACTTCTTCAATATAGACTCCCCCAGGCCGTGGTATTTTGTGGAAGAACCACACCCAAGGGGCCAAAGAGCCACATGTGGCTTGTGAGCCGAAGTTTGCCGACCCCCGGCTCTGGGGCAGAGTCCCAGGCTCTGGACCCCCTGGTGGCAGGGAGTGCACGGATGCGCTAACAGGCTTCTCCTCTGTGGGAGTCCTCTGCTCCACGGCCCCCAGCCTCCAGGTGCTCCCGGTTTTCAGGGACGGAAACGTCACTGTGTCACTGTGCTCTCTACTCACGTAGCAGCTGCGTTTAGTTTTTACAGCCTCTGATAAGGCCACACCACGAGAGGGTGACTAAGGGCCTTATGAGAAACGGGCGAGGGCCAGGGAATAAAGGGAAGACTAATGATGAGCTTTTCTCCACCACCCCCCTGTTCTCCTTCCTTCCCTTCTTCTCCCCGATCAAAGAGTCAGACCCTCCGTGAACATGCGCCCCTCCTCTGGCCAGGAGGTCTTTGATCAGACCCGTGTTCTTCCTTTCCAGGAAGCCGCTCTGTGACCCACACCCGCCTGCCCCGAGAGCACGCCAGAGCGCCGGGTGCAGGATGAGCCAGCCGCGCACCGTCCGCCCAAGATGCACCCGGCCATCCCACTGAACCCCGAGAGCCCGAAGATGTCTGCGTGCAGTGACTTTGTGGAGCACATCTGGAAGCCCGGGTCTTGCAAGAACTGCTTCTGCCTGCGGGGCGACCATCAGCTGTCGCCCACCTGTCCCCAGCCCAGAGCGGGCGGCCTGCTCCCTCCTCGCCTGCCCCCCAGGCCTGAGCACTGCCGCCCGGAAGATGAGGGTGTGAGCAGCTCACCCTACTCCAAGCCCACCATCGCCGTGAAGCCCACCATGCTGAGCTCCGAGGCCTCGGACGTGTGGACAGAGGGGAACAGGAGCCCCGACGCCTCGCAGGTGAGCCTGACTCACCCCGGTGGCGTTGTCACTGGGGCTGCTCCTGTTGTAACGCTTGCCTGGCTGGCTGGCTGGCAGCCAGGAAGGGCTATTAGAGCAAGACTCCCGCGGGGGGGCTGCCTGTCAGCTTGTCTCAAGACCGCTCCTTCCTGACAGCTCCCTCCTTCTCTCCCGTCTGTTTCTTTTTCCTTTTTTTAAAAAATATATTTCATTGATTTTTTACAGAGAGGAAGGAGAGGGAAAGAGAGTTAGAAACATCAATCAGTTGCCTCCTGTACACCCCCCACTGGGGATGCGCCCACAACCAAGGTACGTGCCTTGACTAGAATCGAACCTGGGACCCTTGAGTCCAAAGGTTGACGCTCTGTCCACTGAGCCAAACCCGTTAGGGCCCCGTCTGTTTTTTTAGGCTGAGGACCGCAAATCCACCCCCTCGAAGTTTAGGAGACTGTCTTCACTCTTTATTTGGGTAAACATCAGGACACGCGAAATGGAGCTTTTTTAAAAAAAGTTCTCAAGATTTTTTTAACCAATAATTTTATGTTTTAATTTTTTTTAAAATACATATTTTTAATGATTTCAGAGAGGAAGGGAGAGGGAGAGAGATTGAAACATCAATGATGAGAGAGAATCCTTGATCGGCTGTCTCCTGCATGTCCCCTACTGGGGATTGAGCCCACAACCCCAGGTATGTGCCCTTCACTGGAATTAAACCCAGGACCCTTCAGTCCGAAGGCCGACACTCTATCCACTGAGCCAAGCCAGCTAGAGCTTAATTGATCATTTTAAATGTCTGCACAAGGAGAACATTGCCTGATGAATTCTATGCCTCCACCATGATACAGCCTGTATCAACAAGCATCCACTTATGACCTGTCTTACTTCATCTCTACCTCTACCCTCCCCCTCCCTCCCCCATGATTTTAAAGCAAACCCAGTCATCGCCTCACTTTGCTATGTCTTTTTTTTTTTTTTTTAAATGAAGTCCTTAGAAAAGTATAACCACAATACCATTATCACACCCCCAGCCAGTGTTCATATTTCTAGTTGTGAGGCTGGGCTTTCACCGGCTTTGACTTAGGGTCACTAAGTGAAACAGTAAAACAGTTCATCCCCGGAGAGTAGACCGTTCTGCTCATTCCACAGCGAACGCTTGCAAAGGCATAATTATTCAGAGGGCATGGACAGGACAGCCTGCTCCAGACACGTCTGCGGAGCTGGACGTCGGGGACATGTCTTCAGAACGGCTTGCGAACTCTGTGACCTCTTTGCCTGTTTTCGTGTTCCTAGACCATCACAGTGAGGGGACTGGGAAGGGTGTGGGAGCTTCTGAGAAGTCAGGGGTCAGAGGTCAGAGGTCAGCCCCGGGAGGGAGGCTTAGTTGCCTCAAGGCCTCTCCTCTGGTGGCTGAGCTCCCTGTCCCGACAGGGCTGCTCCGTTTCTGGTCAGCTGGCCATGTCCATTCGCTAGGTCACCCTTCACAGACATAAGCCAGGGACCCTTTCTGTTCACAATCGTCTTGGAAAAGAGCCAGATGCAGGGCCTACTCTGAAGCTGATGCTAAAAATGGGGTTCTGGCCGAAACCGGTTTGGCTCAGAGGATAGAGCGTTGCCCTGCGGATTGAAAGGTCCCAGGTTTGATTCTGGTCAAGGGCATGTACCGTGGTTGCGGGCACATCCCCAGCAGGGGGTGTGCAGGAGGCAGCTGATGGATGTTTCTCTCTCATCGATGTTTCTGACTTTCTATCCCTCTCCCTTTCTCTCTGTAAAAAAATCAATAAAATATATTTTAAAAATAAAAATAAAATAGAAGTGGGGTTCCGGGGTGCTTAGAAGTAGAGAAGGAGGGGACGGTGACTTAGGGGAGAGAGTGACCAGTTCACATTTCTGTCTCCGAGTTCAAGGACTGCGGCCACCGGTCAGAGCCGGCTGAGGCCGCTCCCTAGAACTGGCAGCTCCTGGGCACCATTCATCTCAGAAAGCACCCTCCCGCTCCTGCTTCTGGCCCCCGCCTCCCCCAAGGTGTTTTAAAAAGCCTTATAACTCTGGTTTCTTTAGGAATGTCCCGTGGCGCTGTTATCAGAAAACTAACAAACACAAAAATTAAACGAAGTCTAAAACTCTATTTTCAAAGTCCATAGAACGTACCTCACCTGGCAGTGTCTAGGGAAAAGGCAAAATGTTCTTTTTTTAGAGTGATTTTTTTTCCCCTACTTCTCAGACCTAAGCCAAAAGAATGACAGGCCAAAGTGGGCGGGGCAGCTCAGTGTCTGGGAAGACCGGTAATGATGGGGGGCCCCAGCAACGATGGGGGGCTGCGGCCAGATCGGGAGGCAGGTGCGCTGCCCAGCCTCTGCCCTGCGATATCATGGCACGTCCCTCTCCCGGTTTCTCTCCCTCTCTCTCTCTCTCTCTCTCTCTCTCTCTCTCTCCACCCCCCCCCCCCCCCTCCGGTGAGGTCTAATGTAAGCTCTCCCCTTGGGGCTGTGCAGGTCATCTGGAGACGGGGCACCGGCAAGCTGCCCCTCCCGAAGCCGGAAGACGTGCCGATGGTTTGCCTGGGCAGCTTCCGGGGCGTCCAGAAGCCCGCCGGCCCCGCTGCCCCCGCAGACGGCCCCCCTCGCTGCCCGCCGGTGTACGCCATGGTCAGCCTGCCCGGCCCGGGGGGCCGGGGCGAGCGGAGCACCGCCTTCCACCCGCTGAGTTTCCCCGAAGAGAAGGCCGGGCGAGAAGAAACACCCACGTGTCCCCACCCAGAGCGGACCTCCGCCCCGGACAGCTGCCCCCAGAAGCTGGCTGCCTGTGGCAGCAGGGTGACCCCTGGCTGTCCCAAGGACCCCAGTGGCCACCGCTCTCCGCAGCCCCCGCGGGAGCCCCTGCCCTCTGAGGACCACGGCACTCAGAGACGCTCGCCCTCCGGGGACAGCGAAGGGGGGGAGTACTGCTCCATCCTGGACTGCTGCCCCCGGAGCCCCGCTGCCAAGGACACCTCCCCGGCCGCGGGGCCCCGGCACAGACCCGGCGGAGGGGCCCGCTCCCCGGCGCCCTGGGAGCCGGGACTGTGCGGGGGGCCGGCGGGGGACGGGAAGCAGGCTCTGAGCTTCCCGAGGGAGTGCGCTGGCCAGGGCCCCATGGAGAGCCCACCCCGCCCATCCTCCAGGAAGCCGGGGCCCCCCTCGGAGGCGGCCAGCGCCTCGGACGGCCTGTCCTGCAGCGGCACCAGCAGCGGCGCCAGCAGCCCCTTCGCCCCCCATCTGGACAGCGACTACTGCTCCCTGGTGAAGGAGCCCGGGCCGGGGCAGCAGCAGGACTCCGGCTGCCCCGCCGTGACCTCCAGCGGGTGCCCCGGGCCGACCCGGGAGCCCAAGCCCCCCGCCCACCCCAGGGAGGCCGTGCGGCCCGAGCCCATCTATGCCGAGAGCACCAAGAGGAAGAGGGCTCTCCCGGCGCCCTCGCGGCCGCCCGGCACGGCGGAGCAGCCGGCAGCGGGCCCCGGCCACGGCCAGGGCAGGACGGTGGGCGCCTGGGCTCAGAAAACAGCATCGGGCTGGAGCCGCGACAGGGAAGGCCCCGAGGTGGCCCCCAAGGTGGCGGCCACCATCACCATCATGGCGGCCTACCCGAAGGAGGACCACCGGACCATCTACCTGAGCAGCCCGGACTCCGCTGTGGGCGTGCAGTGGCTGGGCCAGCCGGCGAGCCAGGACCCCGGAGCCGGCGGCCAGGAGACGCCAGCCGGGCCGGGCAAGGGCTCCGGGGAAGGCCACCATCGTGATGCCAGCCAGAACGTCCCCAAGGGGAGGCCTGCCATTCCTCCCAAGCTGTCCAGGGGCAGCCCCGGCGGGTCCCCCGTATCCTCCTCCCCCTCCCCGCTGTCCGACCTCAGCGAGGGGAGCTCGGGGGGCAGCACCGGGCCCCCGCCTGCATCCCGGGGCCCTGCGGACCCTGCTGCTTCCTGCCGGGCCAGCGGCGTCGCCAACCACGACTCTGCCAGGGGCCCCCCGCCTGCCGCCGCCACCTCCGCCTCAGCCTCGGACCAGAGGCGACCCCGGTACCAGACGGGGGCCTGGAGCCGCCAGTGCCGGATAGAGGAGGAGGAGGAGGGGGAGCAGAGCCTGCTGAGTCAGAGCTGGGGCGGGGAGACGCTGGCGAAGGGCACCGTAGACGCCTCCAGCTCCTCCACCTGGCACCACCCCTGTCCCCCGGACGGCGCCGCGGGGCAGAGCGACAAGGCGGGGACCGGGATGAGCAAGTCTGCCTCCTTCGCCTTCGAGTTCCCCAAGGACAGAAACGGGATCGAGGCCTTCTCCCCTCCTCCGCCACCTCCGAAGTCAAGGTGAGTGCGAGGGTCTGGCCCGGCGGCGGGACGGAAGGCGCCTCTGGAAGCTCTTGCACCTGCTCGAGCCCCCCGCCCAGGCCCCGAGGCCACGTCAGGGCCAGCAGCTGCCCGGCCCGCGCTTGGTGGGAGCGTCTGAGAGCTGTTGCTCATGCTTGTGGGCAGCAAAAAGCCTGCAGACAGCGCCCTGCCTGGGCTTGGCTGTTCGGAATCCATTTTCCCAAGGAGTGCTGTCGCTCTCCCCGGGTGCCCATGATGTTAGACTCTGGGACGCTTTCGCCCTCTCTTCAAGGGAACTCTGAAATTCTCTGTTTGTTACTTTATTTAAAAATATGTTTTATTGATTTCTTTACAGAGAGGAAGGGAGAGGGATAGAGAGTTAGAAACATCGATGAGAGAGAAACATCCATCAGCTGCTTCCTGCACACCCCCTGCTGGGGACGTGCCCGCAACCACGGTACATGCCCTTGACCGGAATCGAACCTGGGACCTTTCAGTCCGCAGGCCGACGCTCTATCCCCCGAGCCAAACCGGTTTGGGCTGAAATTCTCCATTTATTCAAACACGTGAAAGAAGGGGGCTCGGCTCCAGAGTTTGGAGAAGCAAAGGGGCCGGGCCGGGGTGTGTGCAGGAACCGTTACCCTGGTGGCCATGAGGTCCCGGCCCAAAAGCAGAATAGCAGGACACTCTGCGCATGCTTCGAGGCCCTCAGATGTGGGTTTTTAAAGGAAAAAAGCAGTTTCACGTTAGCATGCTGAAACTCACAGCTTTCTCCACCGTTTCACTGCGGTCTCCTGCAGTTTACAGTACCTTTCACAGGCCCCCAAATATTGAATGGCTTTTTAAAGGTATCGAGTTGCTCATGGAATTGACACGTTAGGGAGAAACTTTTTTCCTCTATTAATGATTCCTATCAGGAAAAGGAGAAACCTGCCGTTTGTTTTTTTTTTTTGCTTGTTTGTTTAGTTCTGTTTTAACAAAAAATTATAGTCTTTCTGAACAGACTATATAGTTAGGCTGTTTCCAATGGGCCTGTGTCAGCTCATGCGCCTCTGGGTTGATGTCAGGAGCAGGGACTTGACCACAGAGACACAACTGTGACCTTGACTTTGAACATCAAGGTATCCGAGACGGTGAGGTGCTTTTCCACGACCCCTGCTTTGTTCTGGCATCGCACTGGCCACCCGCTGTTCCAGGTAGTTGTCCTCCGGGGCCTCGGGGGATAGTTGACGCCCTTTGATTACAGTTTTAACTCCCTAAGTGAATGAGAGGTTCAGCAGCTAAGAGGAGCTCCCATGTATTTGGTGTTTACTATGCTCTGGGAGTTTGACCTGTTGACTCACTTGACCCTCAGACTAGCCCTAGGAGGTAGGAATCACCACCCCAATTTACAGATGACAAACCGGGACGGAGCCGGAGTAACCTGCCAAGATTACGCAGCTGTACTTGGCAGTCTGGCTCCAGTCTGTGTTCCTAAACAGGGAGGGCACGTCAGCAGGCATGAGAAGCGAGCAGGGCATGAGAGCGAAGCGTGGGCATTGTATCTCTGTGCCTCAGGCCTGGGCAGGTGAGCAGCCGAGGCTTGGGCGTCAGAAACCAAGTTCGTATTGCATCTGTGTCTCACCTGCAGGCTGAGTGATCTTGCACAAGCCACCGGCCGTGACTGAGCCTCCAGGTTACTCTCCTCCGAAACAAGATGACAGTAAGAGTAGTTTCATAGCCCCGTTGGCTGAAAGGCTCACATGCGATGAACAGGATCCAATGCTGAGGTTAGTTAGTATGTAGGCAGAAGCTGTTGACAGCACCAGGGACACCTACACCCATAGAAACAAGCCTGAAGGAACTAAAATTTTCCCATTTAAGAATCACGGGCTTGGAAGAAACCACCGTCGCCATAGCAATGTGTTAAAGAACAAAAAATTAACCGAGTAACGTTGAAGATCTTATTGGCTTGATTCAACAATTCATGAATCGGGCAGCATCCCATTTAGTAAACAGAAAGGTGCTCCAAGGAGCTGTATAAAATGGAAGGGTTTATAGGCAGAAACAGGGTGAGACAAGGAAGTTAAAAGAGTGGATTATTTCAGGCAAGGTCACCTTCCCTTAAAGGAAGGCAGGGGGTTGTGTCCGGCCGATGGCCTGACGAAGGTTGACCAGAAGTCCCAGACTGATTGGGTTAAAATTCTATTCTTGGGAGAGGCAACAGTTGCAATTAGGTTAAGTCTTGGTGGGGCTTAGCAAAAGTGACTTCATTTGGGGCCTGTTGTTTCTTTTTTAACAATTCCTTCCTCTGGATCAAATTCTCTATCTGAGAGATGTGATCAAAATGTAAGGCGTCCAGTGCCACTCTCAGCTACCGTTCTGTAGTAGTTCTAAAGCGTTCATTGATCCTTTTTGTGGTTATGTTTTTGTTTTGTTTTTTTTTTCTTTGCTGAATCTCTCTGGTAATAACATGTTACAACTTTGGGCTCACAGTTTTTCAGGGTAAATCCTAGCAGACACAATCCACTTCTATGAAGGAGGCATTATTAATGGATTCATTTGCAGGAATTGTTACATGTGCTCATTCAAACCAGGAGTCAGTTAGATTTCCTCCTAGCCTGCAATAAATATTTTTCTGAATTTTTTTTTTCAGAGGTTATCCACCTGAACGATGATCTGGCATACAGGGGATGGCATTATCTTTTACTTTGGCCAATGCTAGAGTAAAGGGGAAAAAAATGGTTGAGCACCAACCTATGAACCAGGAAGCAGGTCAGGGTTCAGTTCCGGTCAGTCTTAGTCTGGCATCTTGGGAAGAAGTGGTCTACATCTCTCGCTCCTTCTCCTTTTAGTCCAGGATTTGGATAAAAATTATAGTCATCCTCCTCAGTTCATTCAGTCCCATGTCATTAATGCTTGCTCTTTTTTAATCCAGCTTTTAAATTTTCATGTTAATTAGTTCTAGAAAACCCCACCCAGCTCTTCTCCACGATCTCAGAGTCATCTGGATTGTGTATTTGTCAAAGGTCCCCTCCATGAATCTCCTTGAAGATAAAGAACTTTGTAGGAACATATTGATAAACCTTCAGAATAAAACACTAACTGTAAATTGAAGATCTGGTGAGAGTTTTTATAATAGAATTGACAAGGAAATCATGCCTGTAACATGCAACATTTTATAATATTATACCAGAACATACTAGACTTTAAGAATTTCAGATAACTTCTAGAACGCTTATAACATATATTTATAACACATACACTAATATAACACTAATACAGCAATAAAGAAAGCTTAGTATTATTTCTGATTTGACAATACTTCCTATGTATTTTAACATATCTGTTGAGCCTGATTAGTGTAACATCTCCCTTTTTTATGAGAAGAGAGAAAAATCTTTGAGATATTCTAGGACAGTGGTCAGCAAACTGCAGCTCGCGAGCCACATGTGGCTCTTCGGTCCTTTGAGTGTGGCTCTTCCACAAAATACCACGTGTGGGCACGCACATACAGTGCGATTGAAACTTCATGGCCCATGTGCAGAAGTTGGTTTTCGTCTCTCAAAAGAAATTTCAATTGTTGTACTGTTGATATTTGACTCTGTTGACTAATGAGTTTGCCCACCACTGTTCTAGGAGCCTTTTACAAAACCCCAAGTTAGTTTGAGGTCAAAAAGACTTCATTTGGAATAAGATTTGGGGAAGCTTGTTAAAAATAGCAAAAGGTTTTAAAACTAATGATCCTATTAGTCAAATAGGATCCTAGGTTACTATTAAATACCATTTAGTTATATTCAACCCAAGAAACCAAGATTTCACAGGCAAATATAGACAGTTACATAGTTCTGAGCAAAACTTTGCTCTTTTAATATCAAACGACTAGGTTTACCAAAAACACATAACCTTTCTTTGCATACCTAGTTGCTCCCCTATTTATTTCTAGTAGCTTTAATTAAATCTATTAGAGCTAGAGGCCTGGTGCACGAAATTCATACACCTTCAACCCAGTCTGCACCCTCTCGCAGTCTGAGAGCACCTGGAGGATGTCCGGCTGCTGGCTTAGGCCCGCTCCCCATCAATTGGACATCCTTGGTGCTGCTGCGGAGGTGGGAGAGGCTCCTGCCACCACCGCTGCACTCGCCAGTCGTAAGCCTAGCTTCTGGCTGAGTGGTGTTCCCCCTGGGAGAGTGCACTGACCACCAGGGGGCAGCTCCTGCATTGAGTGTCTGCCCCTGGTGGTCATTGTGTGTCATAGCGACTGGTCATTCTGCCATTTGGTCAATTTGCATATTAGCCTTTTATTATATAGGATTCTTAACTTCCAAAAACATTTAATTTCTAGTGAAAAGTAAGAAGTAAGCAATTGTGAACTGTCTTTTAATTTGTATTCTATGGATTGGCAGATTTATAAATACTTTTTGTAATTTCTAGAAATGTGCTTTCTCATAGAAAATTTCTCATTGTGGCACAAAGTATGTATACTAGTAGATACAAACATCTTTAGTTCCTCTTTAAAAGGAAGCCAAAGTAGAAAAACCTATGTTTTCAGTATTTTACTTTAATTGGAAATGATCTAGATGTTTAATACATTTTCATCATATTGCTTAATCTTAGCAAAACTTTGCAGTTTCAAGTTACCAAAAAAGGTAACTATTTAAAAATTCCACCTAAAGCCCTAGCTGGCTTGGCTCAGTGGATAGAGCATTGGCCTGAGGACTGAAGGGTCCCAGGTTCAATTCCCGGTCAAGGGCACGTGACTGGGTTGCAGGCTTGATTCCTAGTGTGGGACGTGCAGAAAGCAGCCAATCAATGATCCTCTCTTATCATTGATGTTTCTCTCTCTCTCCTTCCCATTTGAAATCAATAAAAATATATTTTTGAAAATTCCACCTAAAAACTTTTATCCTATTTACACTTATTTCATGTACGTGTCCTTAACAATTATGTTTAGATTACTCGTGACAATTTTCAAACGGCTTCTGCTTCTAAGGCTCGGCTTCCCTTGTGAATGGAGCTGACGGGTCTCAGGACGCCATCACATTCACGCAGACCTCTAGCGAGGGGCCGCTTGGTGCCGGCCAGTGCTCCTTACACTGCCTCAGATCCATCTGCTCGCTGGGCCATTAGGAGAGTACAGGGAATGGGTTTTGGTTTGCCTGGGGTCCTGTTTCACAAGACTCTGACTTGGAAGGGAAAAGAAAGGATGTTGAGAATGACTGGGCTTTCCTGCAGTCTTGTTTTAACTGTCGGGCAGTCACTCAGTCTGCCTGCGGTCCTGTCCTCTGTAAACTTCCCCTGGGATTGCTGAGGAACCCCTTGTGGTAATGCCATGTGGGACAAAGGCTCTCCATGCTCACTTGATATGTTGACAGCGCTTTAACTTTGAAGGTGCTTAAGCGTGTGCCCAGCCCTCCTCAGGGGCAGACAAGGCAGAGTCTGGGTCCTTCTTCCGCACCTGCTGCTGCCAGGGCAACCTCCTGTAGACAGCAGCTATTTTTTTTTTTTAATATATTTTGTTGATTTTTTTACAGAGCGGAAGGGAGAGCGACAGAAAGTCAGAAACATCAATGAGAGAGAAACATCCATCAGCTGCCTCCTGCACACCCCCTACTGGGGATATGCCCGCAGCCAAGGCACATGCCCTTGACCGAAATCGAACCTGGGACCCCCCAGTCCACAGGCCAACGCTCTATCCATTGAGCCAAACCGGTTTCAGCCAGACACCAGCTCTTACCTACTTAGACTGACAAACCCCTCGCACCTCTCTGGACCACCCCTGCTCCCACGTAGAGTGGGGTTAGAAGGTCAGGAGTAACAAGTACTGCTGGTTCGAAAACTAAAACCTGCAGGAAAAAGGTGTGGGCTGCTTCATTTAAATGTCACAGTCAAAGACTTAAGGCAGTTTAATGAGCACAGAAGTGCCTGGGGGAAATAATTAAAATGCACAAGAATCAAATTTATGTCTGCCCTTCATTTCTTCTGAGCTGCGAACCTGTTTTGAAATGACGTATGGCTTTTGAGCGACAAGGTCAGGTGCAGGGGAATCATCCGGTTAGCGCAGACATCTCACAAAGAACCCCCCAATTAGGGAGGTAGCCGGGGCTCAGAGGTGGCATTAGAGGATGACAGGTGACTGAGAAGTAAGACAAGTTTATAGGGTTTTAGCTTCCAACCAGTCTGGCCCCTGTGAGACGGATCAAAAGAAAGAGAAGTCTCACCAAGAACGTGAGGGGCGATGGCCCTGTTTTGCAGTTGTCAGTCCTGTGGACGGTACGTTTCACCCACCACTTAACCACATGCTCCCCCCTGCCCCCTGCCCACCCCACTGCGGGGATTCTGGGAGCAGAGACTGAGTCTGTCCTTGGGCTTTTGGCCACTCTTCATTTTCCTCCCTCCCTCCCCATTGCTCCTCAGCAGGCAGGTGGAGGCAGTGTCATAGATGCAGCTGTTTTCTGGCCACAGGACTGGCCACTGTGCTAACCAGAGAAATGGACTGACTTCTTTGTGTGGTCTCTCGGGAGCCTGCTCTGTCAGCATGAGCCCCGAGGGGGGGCCGAGTGAGTGAGTGAGTGAGTGAGTGAGTGAGTGAGGTGGGTAGTGGCCTCCAGACCCTGTGTCCAATCTGATTAGAGCTCCGAATGCTGCTGG
This sequence comes from Antrozous pallidus, assembly GCA_027563665.1. Classification (NCBI taxonomy): domain Eukaryota; kingdom Metazoa; phylum Chordata; class Mammalia; order Chiroptera; family Vespertilionidae; genus Antrozous; species Antrozous pallidus. Next base: position 81,876,130 of record CM050519.1, read on the forward strand.
ACTCTCGTGGCACGTCCTACGGTAGCGGATTGCCAGGGAATGGCAGCGGTTTCCGAGGAAATCCCAGAGCCTTGGTGCATCGTGGGATTTCCCACGTGGCATTTTGAAAAGCACACTTCATATTGGAAAGCACCGTATGCACGTAGAGAACCTTCTCTGAGTATGTTTAGCCTTTCTGACAGAACTGAAATGGGTCGGAGGAGGTTGAGTCTGTCCAGTGAGTACGAGGCCCACGTCAGGGGCGAATCTCCCTTCCTCGCCCCACCCCCACGCCCCACCACTACCTACGGAGCTTAGCAAAGGGAACAAAGCACAGGTATCAACCACGCAGCTTTATGTTCTGTGCCATTACCAGGGGCAGATTCCTAGTTGGCCTCTTCCTATGAGCTTGTGGATACACCCTAAACATATTGGACATCTATTGATGCCATAGCACTGAGAGTTAAAATGGATTCCTGTCTTTCTATTCTGTAACTAAAAAAAAATAATCACTGAGTTGAAAAGTGGTATATTAGAATATGCATGGCATTCTCCCCATTTATGGAGAATGCGTCCATGGCTAAGGCTAGGGATTAGAGATTCTTTAATTCATCAATATCTACTAAGTGCCAGCTTTCTGTTACACTTGGTACAAGGTGCTGAAAAGCCAGTGCCTCCCCCTTAAGGTCCCTGAGGGTTGAGTGGATGGGATTAAGTGAGCAGATGTGTAATATGACCACCAACGGCTTACCCCTGCTTTGATTCCCTTTGATGAGCCTGGTTACAATAGCATCTGGATTCTCACCACATTCTCTGTTCTGTTCAGTAATGCAGAGGTCGGCTCAACTTGTTGCCCGGGATTAGTCCTTCCTTTAACTGTCTTTGACCCGATCCAAGATCAAGATCAAGCTTAGCATAGGCATAGAGATAACCATTTATTAAAGGAAAAAGAATGCCTGATGCTTCTTAAAGATAAAGAGCATGCTTTGCCATCTGTAATTACATAATATCCTGTTTGGTGCCTGGCACAAAATAGATGTTCAAGAAGTATTTGTTCAGTAGGTAGTGGTAGACAGAGACTACTCTCCGTTTATTTCAGTTTCTTCAAAGTACCTAACCTTATGCTTGCACATCAAGAAATGTCGATGAGCCAAAACCGGTGTGGCTCAGTGGATAGAGCGTCAGCCTGCGGACTGAAGGGTCCCGGGTTCGATTGCAGTCAAGGGCATGTACCTTGGTTGCAGGCACATCCCCAGTAGGGGGTGTCCAGGAGGCAGCTGATCAATGTTTCTGACTTTCTATCCCTCTCTCTTCCTCTCTGTAAAAAAAAAAAATTAAAAAAAATGCATATATATATATATATATATCAAAGTTTATCTCTGAAACCCAGGTCTCCTGATTGCCCCAGGGCTGCTGTGTTCATGCCTGTTTTGGTGGTTAACATAGCGTGTCTTGCATTGTATGGAATTGGATCCATGTTTGTATCTCCTCAAGAATTTGTGAATTCCTTGGTATGCAGAGACCTTGTTTCATACTTTTTTTTTTTAAACTCTGCAACAGGATACCTTAGCACAGCCTGGGATATAGTAGGCATTCAGGGAAGGATTGTTGAATTAGAAAAAAGAGATCAGCGTGAACTTCAAAGTTTTTACTGGCCAGCCCATTATAATTCTGTGGCTAGCCTTGCCCAGTAGAACATTGTCACCTTCAGTTAGAGAAGCTGAAGTTAATCATTAGTAATGCTTCAAGGTGGGTAAAGCCATGTGGGCACAATGCATCCTCTCAAGGATTAATTACTCTCCAGTGATTGTCCATTTCACTTTTGCTACTGGGCTCTTACTTGGCGCGCGCTCTCTCTCTCTCTCTCTCTCTCTCTCTCTCTCTCTCTCTCTATTATTTTTCTAAGCTGAGCAGGTGTGGAGGGAGCCCTTTCTTGCCACAGAATGTTCCTTTCAGGTAGTAATCACCTAAGGACTTGTCTTCCCCCCCGCCCACGAGTTGCAAGGAAATCTAGGGTGTGTTTTTTGCTTCTCTGAAAGCAGATTTTCCGTGTTTTCTGAGGCAGGTTGGAGAACACGCACCTGGGCCATACGATCAAACCCCTTTTGTCCTCAAGCGATCAGAGGGACTTTGTTCCCGGAATGGCCAGCCCACTTTTTGGGTGTGGAACTCACCCATCGGTGAGAAATTTGCTCTGTTTGTGTTGCAAATAATCGGTTGCTCATGAGAGGATTTTCATTTCCTTCTATCGGGGTTGACAAACCAACTGCAAAGAATATTCAGCAGCCCTTTCTGCAGCTGGTAGCTCTCAGAGTTTGAGATCCGTCTCCGTCCTCCGTGCTGAAATTGCTCGTTATTCTCTTACTGACTTCTGGGCAGGTCCCTGAACACGTTGGGCATTAAAGGTGCTCCTGCTGTTTCCATACAACTCTGAACAATCCCCTGCTTCCGTTGGCTTCTGTCTCGTGCCCTGGGCAGCGTATGCTGTGTGCTTCTCTAACAGGCTGGCTTACATAAACAACCGTTCTTCGATGGGGAGGGAAGGGGAACTTCTAGATCAAGGACAACATTGAAAAAAATCCTTCCCTTTTTACTCAGATGTTGTACAGTTAATTTTAGTATCTATCACTATCAAGTGACCTCCCTGGCTTCCCAGCAGTTTGGGTTTTTTTTAGCTATTTCATGCCTACTAATGCGTGTGCTGTAAAAGCTGAAGTCAGAAACCTAGCAAAAATCATTGGCCATGTTACCATTGTGTGGCCCTGAGCTGCAGAAAGCACTGCAGAATGGCTTCTGCTCTTCAGAAGCTCCATTCAACAGTCAATGAATAAAAATACAATGACATTGAATAAATGTAAGACATATTAGTAAGTAATGTAACTTTGAAGATATGTTACCTATATAGTGGGTTGTCACTTAAATAATCCTATATAATAAAAGCCTAATATACTAAGTGTCTGACTGTTTGACCAGTCGCTATGATGCACACTGACCACCAGGGGGCAGGTTAGCTTGCTGCTCGAGTATGGCCGATCGGGACTGGGTGAAATGGCCGGGCTGGACACACCCTGCAGTCCTCCCTCAGTCCCTCCCCAGTCCGATCATGCACCAGTGGGGTCCCTCGGCCTGGACGATGCCCCCTCACAATCCGGACCCCTCTGGTGATATAAGAGAGCCAGTTTTGGCCCAATCCCCACAGGCCAGGCCAAGGGATCCCACCAGTGCACGAATCCGTGCACCAGGCCTCTAGTTCTTAATATGTGCAAATAAGAAGGAAGATTCTGTGACTGCACATCATCCTTCAGAACCAATTCTCGTCATGTGTCCACCCTGCAAGAAAGCTTGCTGTAAGCCATCAGCAGTCTTCAGGTTAGGCAAGAGCAGAGTGCAGATACGTATGCTGGCTAGTTGTCAGTCCAGCGCTGAAATCTAAAACTTAACCACCTATAATGCAGAACCATCGGCAGTCAACAACTGCTCCTTGTACTAATTTCTGACCTCCAGATCTGGGAGAGGATGGGGTCTGTCCAGCCAGGGGGCACGGAGCAAAGTGTTTGGCAGAAGGTGGTCATCCTCTTGGATTATAGCTTTGACTGTCATGCCAAGATGTTTTGTTTCCTCTTAATGAATAATTATGAATGTGTCATGAATTTTAATGAGTGATTATGACTAGCCCATGAATTTTTGGGACCCAGTATTTTAGTAAATAATAGCTATCATTACACCTATTAGCCATTATTTAAAGTATTATTGCTTTTATGGACCTGACATTTATTTTTTTAGTTCCTAAAATCTTGTTAAATAATCTGTGTTCACTTAACCTTATTCTCTTCGGCTTATAGCACTGACGTTCCATGCCCCAGATTGGGGGTGAGGATGTATGGGCAGAAGATAAGTCAGAATCTTTTGAAGGAATAGTTTGAAAATAGAAATTACATGTTATAATATAAATTTAACTTGGAGAAATAACAGCAGAATTACTGTTTTCGCAATACCTAATACATACATAGTGTTTTCAAATCTTCTTGACCCGTGACAAGTGAGGCCATCGTTTTCGCAGGGACGTTCCTCAGAGCCCGTGTCCCTGGGAGAAAGTAGACAACACCAACACAGCAATATCCCCGATTTCTTACGTACCTGATGACCTCCCTCCAAATCTCTCGAAAGTGCTTTCTCTATATTCATGTCCTCTCCAAAACTTAAAAATTGTCTGTACAGCGAATCCTAAATCCAGCCCCTTGATCCTGCTTCTTATCCTATGTTCAGTGCGTGCCCATGTTTCGTAAGCAGAGAAAAGTAATGAATGACATTCTTCTTATAGTCCGCGTCTGAGATTTTCTTGATCTCAACAGTCTTTTCATTACTAAATGGAGCAGCGGTCGCCAACCGGAATTCTGAAAGTGACAACTTGGACTTGAGTTTAGTATCTGCAACGGTGACCGCTGAAATAGAGGACTTAGTGTAGGTGGAGCTAATATGAATTACTCAGTAAAATAGAGTGTAAGACTACACATTATGTCCCAATAATCTTTATTTCTTTTTTTTAAAATATATTTTTGTTTTTTACAGAGAGGAGGGGAAAGGGTAGAGAATTAGAAACATCAATGAGAAACATGGAACAGCTGCCTCCTGCACCCCCTCCCCACTGGGGATATGCCTGCAACCAAGATACATGCCCTTGACCGGAATCGAACCCAGGACCCTTCAGTCTGCAGGCCCATACTTTATCCACTGAGCCAAAACAGTTAGGGCTCAACAGTCTTTATTCCTGAGTGTATGCCTCATAGAAACACACAGGTCAATAAGGGGACATAATATGCTAGGAAGATTATTACAACATTGTGTCTAGCAGGTAGCTGGGGCAAACCCAGGTATTCATCTCTCAATATAGTATGAGTACCTGAGAGTGGGAAAATTGGGAAAGAATTAGAGATGGGGATGAAGAGAAAAATTAAAATAATGCAGGTTAACTTTAAAGTATATAACTAATTGAGGCATGTGGTTATCTTCCCTCTGCACTTAAAGTAAATACAAAAGTGGAGAGATAGAGGATTGCTTGAGAGAGGCAAGAAGTGGCGCCAGTCTGCGTGGTTGTGTATTTTCCTAGAGAAACACAAAAGTGGAGGTGGAAGATGTTTGGAGTCACCCAATCTGACATTGCGATTTATAATAAGAAATACATATTTGGGCTTCATCCCCAGTTCTATCACAGAACTTCTAAAACCCTTGTTTCCTAAGCGCTGACTTTCCCAGGAGCCATAAAGATGTCTTTTATTATGCAACTAGTGTCCAGGTGCACGAAATTCATGCACATGGGGAGTGGGGAGGATTGTCTCTCAGTCTGGCCTGAATCCTCTCCAATCTGAGACCCCTATGGGATCGGACCTAAACTGAAGCTTCATCAACCCCCTTGCAATCCACTCCTAACTGCTCACCTGCCCTGACTGCTTGATCACCCCTAACCACTCTTCTTGCTTTCCTGATTGTCCCAATTGGTCCCCTCTGCCACCTGCTCAGCCCCAACTCCCTCCCACCACCAGCCTGATCACCCTCAACTGTCTTTCCCTCCTGGCCTGATCACCCTCAACTGTTCTTCCCTCCTGGCCTGATCACCCCCAACTGCCTTCCCCTCCTGGCCTGATCACCCCTAACGGCCTCTGCCTTGGCCCTGCCACCATGCCTTTGTCCTCTGGGGCTGGGCTGCAATCTGGGACCCCCGGCACCCGTGGCTAAGCGCCCACATGGCCAGCCTTCACCGTGGGCTGCAGGGGGGGCTGGATCGCCTGCTGGAGGGACGGAACTGGTGCTGCGGGCCGGCCTGGACCACCAGCACAGCGTCCACTCCCCAGGCTGGCCCCATGGAGCAGCACGAGGGGTGGGGCCGTGCCCTGCTTGGCCACACCCCCCCACTCCTGATTGGCTGGTAGCGTAGCCAAGGTACGGTCAAATTTGCATATTACTCTTTTATTAGGTAGGATGAGGTGATTTTTGGAACCCACCTACAAATAGAGCTGGTTTCCGTGGAAGCCACCATTATGATGAAGGGGTTGGAACTTTTAGCCCATCCCACAACCTTCCTGAAGAGTAGAAGGACTGGAGGTTGAATCAGTTGCCAATGGTTGATGATTTAGTCAATTTGTCTATGTGATAAAGCCTCCAAGAAGACCCAAAAGGATATTGTTTGGAGAGTGTCCAGGTTGGTGAGCACATGGTGATGTGGGGAGCGTGGCAGGAAGCTCCGCACCTTTTCCTGTACCTTGTCCTGTTCATCTCTTCCATCTGGCTGTTCCTGAGTTATGTCCTTTTAAGTAATTTTTTTCTCTGAGTTCTGAGAGTTGCTCTAGCATATTAATTGAACTCAAGGAGGGGTGTTTTGGGAACCTTAGTTCTGTTGCCGGTCAATCAGAAGCACAAGTGACAACTTAGACTTGAGTTTGATATCTGCAATGGAGGGTAGTCTTGTGTGATAAAGCCCTTCAGCTGCAGTATCTAATGCTGTCTCACACGGATAATGACAGAATTGAGTTGAGTGGTAAGACTCACAGCTGGTGTCCAAGAACCTTCTTAAGTGAGGTCCGGTTGGTGGTGCGGGGATTTGGGTGGGGAGGTTTTGGCCAAGGCAGAGGAGAGGGAGATGGAGCTGTTGAGGAGCAGGTAAAAGAGTGCTGAAGAACTGTCCTGGGAGAGTGAAGGGAGCCCCACCCTTTATTGGTCCACAGGCGGGACCAGAGTGGGAGTGGAAAAGTAGATTATCCTAGTAGCTTTGTTACAAGTAGCTTGAATCTCCCAAGCCAGGAGGGTAGTAGTGAAGTCTAATATATGTTTTTCCTAAGCCTACTAGCTGGGCTCAAGGTCTGGGTCAACAAAGTATACTTGGGAAGCATTTGCTGAGTCAAGAGGAGGAGAGAGAGAATTCCGAAAGTGCAGTTGCCAAAACCAATAGTCTAGAAACAAAAGGATTTTGGTCAGCCACAGATCGTCTTGGTGGACGGGTTCCAACAGGAATAGGTCAGGACTAGAACAGCAGCAAGTCCCAAGTTGGCGGATAACAACTTGCTAACGTTTTGGTTTAGTCGATCACCAGAGCCTTCTGTGTGTTGGCAGAGAGGATGGGGAAGAGGGAGAAGGGGAAGAGCATCATGGGAGGCTCTTTTTCAGTAGGGGAAGGCAAGCTATATCATAAAAGAGGTTATTCTGTTTCTAAACTTTTGTATAATAGAGTTAAGCAACCTGGTCATTTGAGGAGTGTGCCAGCCGCTGAACCTGGGATTACCCTGGAAATTATCAAGCTCTTGATTATGTAGACTCAAAGTGAGGTCTGGTTGATGGGCAAATCCCTTCTTTCTTGTTATTTGAGAATAATGCATGCGATCAAAAGCATGACCTTGATTGCCTTTCCTCTTTGAGTCTCCTCAAAGACATAATAAAAGTAGAGGTACCAGGAAAGAGTGAGTTCTGCTGTCTTTGGATTCTATCCAGGTCACACAAGGAATTATGGGTGTACTGGAGGCTGCTCAAGTCCTCTCTCTGTCTCTGCCTTTCAGTGTCTCTGTTTCTGTTCCTCTCTCTGTCTTCATCCATCCAACCGTCTGTCCATCCATCCATCTGTCTGTTCATCTGTCCATCCATCTACATTCATCTTTCTACATAACTTAACACCTTCTATATACCTGGTGCTGTTTGTAGCACTCGTTAAAGATTAACTCAGTGAACCCAATGAACCTTCCTATCTGCCCCATTAAGTATTGTTATCCCCATTTTATAGATGGGAAGCTAAAAGCACAGAGAGATGAAGAGTCTTTTACAAGGTGCACAGCCCATAAAGGCAGTGGAGCCAGGACCCAAACGCAGGCATCAGAGCCCCAGTGCTCACACTCTTCACCACCACGTCCGTGGGCTTCCTGGTGACTCCCTAGTCTACCTAGGATGCTATTCAAGTGCTCGCCTGGCTGTCCTTCCCCAAGGCCCTTGAGGGTCCTCCCACACAGAACCAGCCTGTGGGCTGGGCAGCTGGGAGGGGGGTGCCCCTCCGGATTGCAGCTGCTCTGTCTGTACCTCCATTTGTTATTCATCTCTTTCTTTTCATGTTCTCATCCCATCTGCCCCTTGTGTGAGCAGATGTAAGAGCTTCCTGGTTCTTAAGAACTCATGGTTCTTAAGCAATTGTGTTAGATGTGACAGTGTATGAATTGGGTGATGGGGTCGAGCTGCAGGGTTTTCTGCTCTTGTACCTGCTCCCAGCAGCTGCCTCTCCTTGTGCTCAGCCTTAGCTGAAACCTCTCTGTCCTGGATAACACCAAACATTTGGTGGCCTCTCTCCTGCCCCACACAGCCCAGAGATGCTTTAGGACGGTACATAACTGTGCAGATTGGGGCCACAAATAACTCTGATTTTCTGAGACCAGGAAGGCCATCTTTTTTTTTTAAATATATTTTATTGATTTTTTTACAGAGAGGAAGGGAGAAGGATAGAAAGTCAGAAACATCGATAAGAGAGAAACATTTGATCAGCTGCCTCTTGGACAGTCCCTACTGGGGATGTGCCCACAATCAAGGTACATGCCCTTGACCGAAATCGAACCCGGGACCTTTCAGTCCACAGGTCGACGCTCTCTCCACTGAGCCAAACCAGTTTTGGCTAGACCCTCATTTTAAAATATTGATATGATCTCAATGCCAAAGTAGATCTGTATTATAGCCAGGCAAATGCCTACAAATTTCTATTTGATCAATTCAAGCATTTTTATCCTTGACCAAAACCAACTGCTAAATGTGTATGGACTAAATGTGTGTGCCTTTTCTATCTTGAAAAATAAGTATGGCTTTAGTTCTGCTTTTAAGTGGTTTCCACCGAATGCAAAGCATGTTCATCTTCAGGTTGAACCAAAGGGCTTTTCGGCGGGTAGAGCCCCACAGTCACTGGGGCATTAACTGCAATGCAAATTGATAGGCCTGCGGCAGAGAGGCCATCTGACCAACAGCGAGACTGACTTCCTGTCTTTGCGAGGTTAAGAGATCTGTGGGGAAAGATGCCCCCACAGCGGACTGGACTTACTAGTGCTTTCAGGTGGCACTTAGTGCTGAATAATCCCCTTCGCATTGTCATCTAAGGGCACCAAAGGTAGAGGCAGTAAAAACCTGTCCAGTTTCGCTATCTGTTTTTCTCATCTCATGTCCTAGAAAACAACAACAACAATAAAAAACGACAAGCTTTGTGCCAAGTCGGGATGTCCTGGGACTGCTGTGTTTTGTAGCTAGAAGAAGGATCCCACTATCGAATCCATCTGTCCTGGGGGTTGTTTGCTCAGTGTTGCTGCCTCTTGCTGGGCACGTATAATCTTTTTCTTAAAGGAAACTGTTATCTTCTCAGATGCCACCGAGTTATTGAAACAGAGGCAGATAAACTTAAGCAAGACGCGTTGAATAAGGACTCTGTGTCCCAGCATGTCCTGACTATGACACAGCTCCTGAAACAGTGTATAATCGGGGAGTAGTAACAACAAGCCTGTTTCACATGCGACCATGAGAATAATCACACCAGGATTCTAACTGAACGCTCAGTGACGTGAGTCAGGTGCAGGTCAGCGTGAGTCCCAGAGGGGACAGACAAGTCCGCCGACTGAAATGGCCAGAGAGGGCTGGCTTTGTGGGAAAGCGGTCCTGAGCCTGGGTCTGGAGGATGGAGATGCTTTGAAGGGGAGAGACAATGGTTTCCTTGAGTCAGCGTGGGAAACGGAGCAGAACACGGAGCACTTTAGGGACAGTGAAAGGCTAGCCCCGTGGTCAGCAAACTGCGGCTCGAGAGCCACATGCGGCTCTTTGGCCCTTTGAGGGTGGCTCTTCCACAAAATACCACGGCCTGGGTGAGTCTATTTTGAAGAAGTGGCGTTAGAAGAAGTTTATTTTTTTTTAATGCTATAAATTTTATTTCAAAATAGTTTAGCAAACCTGATCTTATATTTTAATATTTTAAAATAAAATCCATTATATCAAAATCTTGAACACTTAAACAATTGTGAAAACCATTATTCAAGTCAACAATTTTGTGTTTTGAGTTTCAGTGGGTAAACATGATATCATTTGTCTATGAAGAATTTACTTTGTTCCCTTCTGGCTTTTTCAAGGCTTTCAAAAGTAATCATTCCTTTTGGCAGCTGTAACTTACTCTTTTCTGTTTCCAGTATGTTCTCAGCTTCACCTTTCATTCTTTGTAGAAGGGTTCCATAGCCCAAGTCATACTGGTAGGTGAGGACAAAGCCTAATGGAATGATAGGGAAAAGGAAGGCTGGCTTCTTCCTTTTTATTGCTCCAGCTGTTAAAGAGATGGCTGCAATGCTAAAAAATGTTCCAAAATGTTTGAGGAATTCCCGAGACCAAGCTACCTGCATGGCTATTTGTCTTTCTCTCATTTCGTTCTGCATTACTAGCTGTCTTTCCAGCTGAAGTCGAGCATTCATAAGCATGAACTCCTGTTGGTTTTTCATGTTTTCGTTCATAGATTTTGAAAATATAAATCCCATCTTGACCTGTTGCCGGCCGGTTCCCGCAAGGCTGGCTCTGAATCACTAGGCAGCGGGCAGTGGAGGAGCGGGACACCTAGAAGAAGTTTAAAAAGTTTGGCTCTCAGAAGAAATTTTAGTTGTCGTACTGTTGGTATTTGGCTCTGTGGACTAATGAGTTTGCCAACCATTGGCCTAGCCCAACTGGAGTGAAGGGTTTTCGAGGGCAAGTAGTAGGAGTGTATTAGCCGAAAGGGTGATTGATAATCTGTTTTCCTAACAAGAAATCCAGGCATGTGTTCTGGTGGATAAGCAATGAGGGCAGAGGCTATGTGAAAGCGGGATTGTCAGAGGAAGTCTGGAATGTGTGTTTTTGTCGCCAGGGAGGACATGGCGGTTGACCAGTGTGGTAGCTGAGGCTGGGAATCCTCGAAGGAGCTCTGGGTGGGACTTTTCAGTCGGCCAGCATCGAAAGAGCAGAATTTTGGACAGATTTTGAGTCAGGATGTTCTACCCAAGGCTGCAGATATTTTCCGAGGATATGGTTAAGCCCCCTGTAGACTTTTTTCGTGGCGCTTGACCAATTAGAAGGGATGATGTCTGCTCCACCCACTGGTTTATCCCCAACACGTGACACGGTGCTGGGCACACAGTAGTCAATGTTTATTGATGAAAAAAACTGGAATGCTGTTCAGGATAGGCAGGATGGGGGGCACACTACAGGTGACACAGGCGTAAGTTTAAAACAGGGTGCTCTTATTCACCAAGCAGACCTGGGGTGTTTCAGCGTGAGTCGGTGAGGGATCCTGACTTTAGGATGTAGCTAAACAGTAGAGATTAAACAGGATGGAACTCACTGCATTGTTGAGGGTATTTGGATCCCTGCTTCCGATGGGGCCCAGGACGACCGTGGGAGGCTGAACGCAGCAGGTCACAGCGGCAGAGCCTTCCCCACCTTCCTGTGAATTTGCAGGAAGTGCATTTTGTAGAAAAGTCAGAGAGGAACTGAGTGTGATTCACAGCAGCCTGACAGGGCACTCGGGCCGCCTCTGCAGCTGGCCCTTCGTCCTCGGGGCTGCTCCACCGACCGGCCCGGCCTGGCCCAGGCCCCCGGGGGGCCACGCTGGTGAGGACGGCGCCTCGGGCTGGAGTCTAGGATGGTAAGAAGTTCTCATTCTTTGATTTAGGCGAGACCTGATTGATTTGCCTCTGAACCCATTCTGTTTTCTTCCTGGTAATGTTCTCGGTGACTATAGAGTTTTCTAACCTGTTTACGCCTTCAGAGCTACCTCAGAGCTCTTGTTAGAGTCCCCACAAAGCTGAGCAATGAAACTTGGCCAGCCCAAAGAACGTGGTGGTTTGCATGTGCCCCAGATCTGAAGAGCTAGTCTAACGCTGCTCACTGGCATTGCTCTGATTTGCATCTATTTTGCTCCAGAGGCAAAAAGCGCCTCAACCTGACGTCTGTGGACTAACCCGGGGCGAGGGCAGTGACAACGAAAAGCTGCCCCAGGCACACTTGACATTGCACTCCTGAAGGAGGGTGCCAGCAGCCCCGGGAAGCCTGACGCCCAGCCCCTGCCACACACCGGCCGACCATTAAGAATCTCGGACATGCCCAAAGCTCAGGGGGTATTTTTAGAAGAGGCTTGTTCCTACAAATGAGGAAGTCTGGCAGATGGCTCTTCCGCCCGGATTCTGTTTTTTCTAGCTTTCTCCCGATACAGTGTGCAGAGCCCCGGCCCAGCTCCTCTCTGCGAGGACAATGGGGGGAAAGGCGGCTCTGGAAACACCGGGCGGCAGCTGCAGGGCTTGGAGTCTCTAAGGACGCTGTGCCACCGGCCGGGCCTGTCACCCTCCTCGCCCGGGCCGGTGGCTAATGGACAGGGGGGAGGCGGGAAAGGAAGTCTGAGCCAGAAGGAGCCATTTATCACTCTGCGCAAGCAGAGACATCTGTGCGGGGCTGTGTTCTCTCTGCCCCGATAAGAGCGTTGCTCACCCCCCGCCCTCCCCTGGAGAGGAAAGACTAGCGTGTGTGGTTTCAGCCCCTTGAAACCACTTCCTTAAATGACGTGACATCGGATTTTATCTGCTACACGGTTTGCACCAGTTTTATGAAAAACAGACCATCAGGGACAAGTGCCCTTAAAGAACCCTAAGTGTGGCGTTGGGGTGCGTTTTGCGTGTATCCAGATTGCCTTTGGCCCTGAGTCTCACAGAAAACTCTGTTGGGACCCAGAAGAGTCAGCTTTGGAATATTAAGCCCTTTCCGGAGATTTTTTATTTATTTATTTATTTTTTTGAGAAATCTATTGCACACTCAGATTGAAGACACAAGACAACGTGATGTTAGTCTTGGGGCGGGAGGAGGGGGGACAGGCAGTCTTCCCCTTTCATTTTTAAATCTGATGCGGTTTTGTTCGTTCTCGGATTAAATTCTCTAAGTGCAGATTACACAGGTTTCCAGGGTGGAAGATTTCTGACACATCTCACACACAAGTCATCACTCCCAAGATGTTGCTCTTAAGGACCACCTCTTTCCTTCCCCATTTACACCTGGGCATCCCGCATGCCTGTTGGGTTCCGTTACCTGGTGGGATCCTGGGCCACTTGGGCCTCTTCTAGCAGAGAAACAGCAGTAATGTCCCCAGAAGCCCTGACGACGTGAAATTGTGGCTTAGATACTAAGATTTACCCAAGTCTGCTCCAGGAGGCTCCCCACTTCATGCACACAGACACACGCACGCACGCACACACGCACAGGGCTGTAGAGCATTCACCTTGCAATCGTAAGGATACTCTGACTTTGTCTGCATTCACTTGGTGAGTCTTCAGAACTGACTTTTCCCTCAGAGCAACGCGATGCGGAAGAACTCACCCCCCGAGTCTCAGAAGAGTTGTCAGGTCTGAGAAGTGACCTATTTTACCCACGAGGCTGTTCGGTGATGGGTCAGGCCTCCCTGGGCTTGCCTGTCCCGCCGGGGCCTCGTGGAAGTCCCGCTGGGTCACCCCCGTGCCCTGTGCCCTTCGGAGGCTCACCGACAGGTCAGCAGAGTGGCCGTCCCAGGGCTCATTGGGGCCCCAGTGATTTCTGTTGCTCCTAGAAGTGTTCCTTTTCAGTTTTGCAATATTTCAAGCATACCATAAAGTTCAAAAAATCATTTAACAGGCCTTCATGTGTCTCCCTGAGATTTTTCAAGTATTAACATTTTGCCATTATATTAGGTTTTTTTAAAATAAGATATTGCAGGTATGGTAGAAAAATCCCTCCTTACCTAATTTCCATTTCATTTTCTCCTTGCTACCCAGAGTAACCACTAACTTGAACGTTATGAGTATTATTTCCACTATATTACATATACATGACATAGAAAAAATGTATAACATTGTTTTAAAAATGTATATAAATGGTATATCGACTTAATACCACTTGTATACTTTACTGGAGTCTTTTGAAAGCTACTTGTAATATTCATTTTAAGCATAGTTTTCACATTGGTACATTAAAATCCAGTACATTTGTTTTTTAATGCTATATAAGATTCCATTATAAGATGATACCACAATATAACCATTTCTTTATGATGGACATTGGAGTTACAGCATTCTTTCAAGAAATACATAATCCCTATTTGATATAAACTACATAATATCATTGAAAAGAAAATGTTACCCAATTCATTTTATGACTGTGATTTAGCCTTTGCACCAAAACTAGACAAGAAGAGTACAAGAAAGAAAAATTGTGGGCTAGCCTCACGTTGGAATGTAAATGTAAAAATCTTCAGTTAAATATTAGTCACACTGAAGCCAACCATGTGTAGTAAATTAAGTGTATGCAAAGTATGTGAGTTATTAATGTGACTCATCACATGAACAGAATAAAGGAGGGGAAACAATGATTTTTGTGTAGATGTAGAACAAACATTTGATCAAGTTTAATAATTGTAAATGACTTAAGAATATGAAACACTTCAAAAACCTGCATAGAAACACTTTCTTAACCTGATAAAGAATGTTGACCAACATTCCCAGCAAGCATGCACTTGGTGTTGAAGCATATTGTATAATGCCTCCCCTGAAAGCTTATTATAAATGCAGACCCAGCCAAAACCGGTTTGGCTCAGTGGATAGAGCATCGGCCCGAGGACTGAAAGATCCCAAGTTCGATTCTGGTCAAGAGCATGTACCTTGGTTGCGGGCACATCCCCAGTAGGGGGTGTGCAGGAGGCAGCTGATCAATGTTTCTCTCTCATTGATGTTTCTGACTTTCTATCCCTCTCCCTTCCTCTCTGTAAAAAAAAAAAATCAATAAAATATTTAAAAATAAATAAATGAATGAATGAATAAATAAATAAATGCAGACCCAGATTCCACCCTGTGGAGTTCCCTCATTGAGTTCCCTCTTTCCTTTCAGTGATTGCTATCACTTCAAATAATTGTGTGTGTGTATGTGTGTGTGTACTCATATGTACACTTGTATATTTTTTAGTTTTATCTACTTATATACATGTCATTGAGTGTTTTTCTTAAGTGTGTGGAATGGGGGCTATGTCAGCTCAGCAGCTATGGTGCTGGAATTTCTCTCTTGGCAATTTTCTGGACCTGAAGACCCAAGAGACAGCAGAGACCACTGTGGAGGGGCGGAGTAGCTGGGCTGCCAGAGAGTTGGCTCTCTCCTACGCGAGGAAATTGTTGCTATTCACTCCTTTTTGTTTTGGTTTCATCTGAGAAGCCATTGTGATGGATCTGATGAGGATAAAAAATATTGTAGGAAACCTCTATGATTGTATGCTACTGTAGCCCTTCCTGAGGATTTGATATTTCCCGGATCCCTACAGTCACATTGAAATATAAAAATACTGTTAATCGTAATATTGCCGTCAATGTCACACTTCTATTTAACAGCTTTAAAAACATGTTTCGTGCCGAACCGGTTTTTGGCTCAGTGGATAGAGCATCGGCCTGCAGACTGCTTCAGGTCCCAGTTTTGATTCCAGTCAAGGGCATGTACCTTGGTTGCGGGCACATCCCCAGTAGGGGGTGTGGTGTGCAAGAGGCAGCTGATCGATGTTTCTCTCTCTTTGATGTTTCTGACTTTCTATCCCTCTCCCTTCCTCTCTGTTAAAAAAAAAAAAACACACACACACACAATAAAATATATTTAAAAATAAAAACATGTTTCGTGATGGTTCTCAGGGTTGAAGATGGAGAGAAAGATGTTTCTAGAAAGCATTTTTCCTGGTAGCAAACAGACTTTCTCTAAACTTTTCTGTTAATGAACAAAGGATTCCAGTGATTATGAAGAGTAACACAGGCCCTGGCCATGCTGAGCCAAAGAACAGTCAATACATTTTTGACTGTAAGGTCACATGCATTAAATAAGGCAGTTCTGATGCCAAATCAATCCTGCATTGTGTATTTCCTACAGCAGATACTGAGATATAGATCTGCTGTCGGGGGAGCAAGAGTGTCATCAGGAAATATCAGTTCAGACAAATCTGGGTTACCGCCCGCAGGGAAGGGCTGGATTGATCGGACTCTGTCTCACTCTGTGGTGAAAATGTCAGCTCAGAGTGAATATTCATGTAGCCCTTGGAACGAGGGAAGGAGGAATCAATAAACTAAACACCCTACTTTCTCCAAGACAGTCTTTTGTTGTGAACTTGGTATTCCTGGCCCTGATATGTTGGTAATGTTGTCTTAGATATGCAAACAAAAGATTACATAGGAAGCCTAAAGGCAGATTTATTCCGTAATTCTGTAATAAGGGTTATGTTAACATGGTTCAGACTAGGCATTGCACTAGAAGTCTGGTTAAAATTTAAATGAGCCATGACTGGTTTGGCTCAGTGGATAGGGCATCAGCCTGCGGACTGAAGGGTCCCGGGTTCGATTCCAGTCAAGGGCATGTACCTTGGTTGCGGGCACATCCCCAGTAGGGGGTGTGCAGGAGGCAGCTGACCAATGTTTCTCTCTCATCGATGTTTCTGACTCTCTATCCCTCTCCCTTCCTCTCTGTAAAAAAAAAAAAATCAATATTTTTAAAATTTTTTAAATGTTCAAAAAAGTTTTTAATGAAGTTTCTCTTAATTCCAAGGAACAACCTAGACTCTTTGAATCTATGTCAAGAGAGTGCCAGACAAAAAAGAAATCCTATGTTTTCAGTCTTGATTTGCAATTCACTTGTTTTGTGATCTCGCAAAATCTACCCAGTCTCTATATATCGCTATACGTTGACTTGTAAGATAATATTCTATTTTTCTTTGTAGAGTTGTTGCACAAGATATAATAGATGACATAAATGTGTCAGAAGACAAGGTCAGAATATGAAGGCAGTTGCTCCAAATCATGGTTTTCGCATTTGCCTAAATTTAATGCACTCACCTCTCTTAACCACCCAAGAAATCTGCCATGTATGTGCATAGGGTTTCAAAAGAGCCCCTGTTCTCTCTTCCCCAAATCACTTTTTCAAAACTTGTTGGCATAGGTCAGGTTTCAAGAGAGAGCATAGTGCGTTCATGGTCAATCGACCTGGTTGTTTACTTGAAACTAAATTAATTGCTTTCATTGTTCCTTCCCAAATTTTCAGGCACCTTTTGAAAATGAACAAGAGCAGCTCTGACTTGGAAAAAGTGAGCCAGGGCTCCGCCGAGAGCCTCAGCCCATCCTTCAGGAGCGTCCACGTCAGCTTCACCACGGGCTCCACGGACAGCCTGGCCTCAGACTCCAGGACCGGCAGTGATGGAGGTAACAGACTTGACCTTGACAGGGAGGCTTAGCTTCTCCTGAGTGTAAGGCCAGGCCCAGGTTAACATACAAAATGTGGAAGAGCTGAGCTGTGGGGAAACACGGGACTTGGTTAGAAAGTCTGCAAGGTCCGAGGCCTCTGGGGGACCTTGCTGAAGGTGGCAGCTCCTGCCTTGACTTTTCCAAACAAGTCTGACCCCCTCTCCCCGCCCTGCGTGTTTTACTAGAATCTTTACGTTTGGACTTCAAAACGTCCTTGTTTGAAAGACACTACAGATGCAGGTGCTTTCTCAAGCTTGCTCACCCTGCTAATTGTATCTAGACGTTAACTTTAGTTCAAGCTGTTGTGACAATGAAAGCCTAAGGAGACAGGTGAACGAGGCCTTTTGCTGCTAAAGCAAAACAGTCCCTCAGCCTCTCTCTCACAGAAACGTGTGTCAGAGTAATCTATTCATCCGTCACTCGGGGTCTACCGGTCAGCACCGGCACGGAGCCAGACCTACTTTCTGGGCCCTCCTTTCCCCATGAAGTAGACTCTACCAAGGAGTAGTTGACTTTAATTCCCTAGTGAATGTATGGCAACTTGCCTCACTCCATACTGCACTCTCCAGTTATACACAATGCATCGCATGGCAACGAGAGGGGAGGAGGCAGAAGGTGAAAGTGTGTTGAAAGATTCCTAATTCCTTGGGTAATGAGCCACCTAAGTATAGGTCTGCTCCCCATTTCTGTCCTCGGGATGAGTTCTCGGGATTGGGTACCTGCCAGCCACAGTTTTCTCTTTCTTGACAACCCTCTATGTTTTTCTCACTCTTTCTCTCCCTCCCCCTACCTGGAGCTCTCTTGTGTGCATGCATGCACTCACATGTGTTCCCATGCACACACTTGGATACAGCAGGTGTTTACATAAATGTCTATTGAATTAAAAGTATGAAGGCTTCATTAGGCCAACATCCATCCCACTTTCTGGATAAAGCTCGAAGGCATAATATGTGGGTATGTCCTGAATGGGTATGTTCCTGAAAAGGAACTCTTGTTTTTCTGTAGTTGTGATGGGCAGTGTTAAAACCTCTCACCCTTTCAACACTTTTTGTGTGTGTCCCCTCCTGCGTTTCTCTTGGACTTGGCTGTAGCATGTTAGGTTTCGACATGTGCCAACACGACTTCCCCTCTCACTCCTGTTGGAAGTATTGCTTGTCAGTAGGCATTTTCAGAGGAGAGAGTTCCATTGAAGAGTTACTGTCCCCAACATTTTTCTCTCTAAAAGATGAGTACCACTAAGGCAAAAGCAGATGTCATAAGGTAGTCTGTGGTGTGTCCTGATGGGAAACTTGTGATAGCTCTAACTTAAAAACAGGAAATCTCTTAGCCTTGATTCGAGTAGGATGTGACCAAAGAGGATTTTCTTTTTCTGCAGATTTTCCGGGGCTTCTATCTTCTTCCTTTTCCCATCCCATTGTGCAAACATCCCACAAGACAGATTATTCTGGGCCCGGCCCGTGAACCATGAGTCCCTGTGCTGGCCAGCCCTGACCCACTCTCTTGGGATGTGACCAATTCTACGGTGGAGCCCTCATTGGCCACCTGCCAGCTGGTGTCGATGAGAGCTGGACTCAATGGCCTCAACTCTTTGCTTCTCAGAACCAGCAAATCATGATGTTTTCTCTCAGAGCTCTTAAGGCCTGTGTAGGAAGATAAGGTTAAAACACGTGACTCTTCGGTTTGGCTCAGTAGATAGAGCATCGGTCTTCAGACTGAAGGGTTGTAGGTTCGATTCCGGGCAAGGGCACGTGTCTCGGTTGCAGGCTCAATCCCCGGTTGGGGCGCATGCAGTAGGCAACCAATCGATGTGTCTCTCTCACATCGGTGTTTCTCTCTCATCTCTCCCCCTCCCTTCCACTCTCTCTAAAAATCAGTGGGAAAATATCCTTGGGTGAGGATTAGCAAATGAACAAACAAAAAAACACATGCCACACGGATGGAATAAGCGAGGAAATTGGTCTGCCCAGAACATGAGTGCTTGTAAAGGCTTCCGAAAGGAGAAGTCAGTGAGAGCTGAAGGGTTCGGAGAAGACTCTTTGAGAAGATGGGACTTGAACTTACGTCTAAAGTGTGGCAAGAATTGAGGCTTTGCAGGTTAAGAAGACACTGCGGAGGAAGAAAGGCTCAGGGAAAAGGGGAAGACCAGCCTGCCACTCTTCTGTGGCACAGGCAGTGGAATGGGGTGTGAGATTGGTGGGAAGCGGAGCTGACTGTCCAAGGCTCTAGAAACCGATTAGTGGAGGTAGGAAAAAGGGAGCCTCTGGGGATCGATGAGTATAAAGATGTCACCTAACCTAGACATTTTTTAATTAAAATGATTACATTTTTAAGATTATTCCTCTATTGTATCCAGTTATTCAATGAAAATGCACTTTAGAATTTGGATTCCCTGATCCACAAGAAAGTATCCTTAAAGCAAACTATTTCTTACTACTACTCCTATGTATGGCTCTGTCCCCAGAACCATGCTATGAAACTAGCAAGAGACCAAAGGGGCACTTTCTCATTTTCTCTCTCTCCCTCTCCCTCTCCCTCTCCATCTCCCTCTCCCTCTCCATCTCCCTCTCCCTCTCCATCTCCCTCTCCCTCTCCCTCTCCATCTCCCTCTCCCTCTCTCCCTCCCTCTCCCTCTCCCTCTCCCTCTCCCTCTCCTCTCCTCTCCTCTCCCTTCTCTCTCCCTCTCCATCTCCTCTCCCCCCCCCCCCTCTCTCTCCCCTTAAACATCAATCCAGAAAATATATAGAACCATTGGTCATGAAATGCGAGAAACCCTTCATCCAGTTTCTCATCACTAACCAAGGCCGCTTGCTTTAGGGCTGTTATTGAATAATTCCCCATTCAGTCCCATGAGTCTTTACTCACTTTTACTGTGTATCCAAAATATAACCCTTTGTGCCTCCTATTACTGTTTGCCACCTGGTGCTGCAGCTGAGAGAATGGCTCAGAGTAGGAGAGGGAGAATTAGTTCAAGCAGAAGATCCTCTAATATTATGTATTGACATAATATACAGTTTGGCTCTAAACTTACTCTGACTGTAGGAATCCATTGATGAAAACGACTTCACACCTACAGTCCAGGCGGGCCAGTGAGGTCAGCACGAAGTCATTCCAGGCCATATCATAGTGCGTCAGGATTCATGGTTACAGTTAGATTTCTCCTATTCAGGCTTTGTCTCACACACACACACACACACACACACACACACAAAGTTTTAAATTTTATAAGAAAAGCAAACAGTTGTAATCAATAACTTTGTCCCATTTTTTAAACAAGTCTGTCTAAATATGTTTACAGATATTTTTGTGTCAATATTAACTTTATGTCTTTCTGCTTGTATCGCATTTCATGCTCCTCAAAGCGCATCTGTTGCCCCATTTGTCCATGTGGGCAGTTCCATCGCACAGTGTGTCAGCTCAGGAGAAGGAAGAATCGGTCTAAGCAGTTGTTTAAGCTGGTGTGGGAGGGAAATGGGACGCGTGTCAGGACAGACCGTGAGTGCAGCCCAAGAAGCTCACCGGCAGTGAGTGGTGGGTGGGTGAGGGCAAGGGATCGGCCGAGGGAAATGGTCTTCAGAAGATGCCTGTGCTTCAAATGGTTTCTTTTGTTTATTTTTAAAACATATTTTTATCGATTTCAGTGAGGAAGGGAGAGGGAGGAAGAGAAAGAGAGAGAGAGAGAGGGAGAGAAACATCAATGATGAGAGAGAATTGTTGATCAGCTGCCTCCTGCATGCCCCCCGCTGGGGATTGAGCCCACAGCCTGGGCATGTGCCTTTGCCCGGAATCAAACCCGGGACCCTTCAGTCCGCAGGCTGACGCTCTATCTACTGAGCCAAACCAGCGAGGGCCAAATGGTTACTTTTAAATATGGAACCCGTGTGTGCTGCTGAGATGATGTCCTTTCTGGTTTAGGAGAACATTCAGTTGGCAGTTTAACAAGCATCAGTGATATCGGGTTCCCATAGTCCAGAAGAGGAGAGAGCGCTTTATGGAACTGTAACTGTAGGCACGGACACTAGATCAGAAGTCTAATTATACAGTGAACACAGTTATAAATCACATGAAGGTTTGTACCACGGCAGAGTTGGTATTCTTACTCTGATAGTTAGCGGACCAAAGATACAGAAAGTTAATTGAATATCTTGACAGTAGTCAGCTTGTTGTTCTCACTAATAATGCCAGGTATGCTTTTAAAATATACATACTCATTCAGTCATTAATTTGATAGGTATTTGTCGAATGTAAACTGTGTGCTGGGTACAGTTCCAGATGCTGAAGATAGAGCAGTGACACCCCCTCCCCAAAATGTCCAATCCTTTTTTCATGGAGCTCCCATTCTAGTGGCGAGAGGTGGACCGGGAGGAAGGTAAAGGAGTATGTCAGGCGGCAGTAGGTGCTGCAGGGGAAACCGAGGCAGGAAGGTGGCAGGGAGCGTGGGAGGACCTGTCGAGCAGAGGCAGCAAATCCACAAAGATCAGACATCAGCCAAAATAAGTGGCAGCCTGACCTTCACTGAGCCTTTTGCGCCCCACTCAGGCTATTATCTGAGAAGAAATAGTATTTTTTAAAAATATATTTATTGCTTTCAGAGGGGAAGGGAGAAGGAGAGATAGAAACAGCAAAGATGAGAATCATTGATCTGTTGGCTCCTGCATGCCCCCTACTGGGGATCGAGCCTGCAACCGAGGCATGTGCCTTGACTGGGAATCCAACCGGTGACCTCCTGGTTCCTGGGTTGGCGCTTACCTGCTGGCTGGACAGAAATAATATTTTTTAAAGGCGGTCTTGACAAGGGGGGGGGGGGGGGGGAGATACATTTGTAATACTTCAAACAAAAAAGAATTTAAATTTTAAAAAAATATTGATTCGTTTTAAAATAAAAAAAAATAAAGGTGGTCTTGAAGAGGGCATCTAAAAATCTCTACCTACAAATAGTGTGTTTCAGACCATTGAACAGGCTTGTTAAAGCACCTGATCCTGAATTGATGGGTTCCGTGCTGGGAGATCAGTCACCGAAGGAGGAAGATATCCCAAAGGAAACAGTACTCGTGTTTAAGATTGTGGCCGGAGCTTCATCTTTGTTAAACTATTTCCATTTAAACTGCATTTTAAATATATATAATTACTTCAGTAAAGTCAGCCCAGGTCTCTGGTGAAAAGTAGCACAGTGGAGGCAGGCATGGGATGAAAAGGCACAGTGTCCAGACACCCCCCTCGCACGTATTTTTCTGTATCATCTCAGAAATGTTTGTCCATATTTTAAATATTATAAACTTTATTCCTGTACGTTTTTATTCATATATCTTGGTGTCTTTTAAATCAACAACCTCTAGGTCTACCTCACTTTTTTTAATGTTGCCTAGTTTTTCATTGTATGAATCGGTTAAATAAACCTTTCCCTTATCAATGCATGTTTAGTTTATTTTCATTACAAATCCACGGTAAGATCCTATGATATACAATGAAATAATTTCATGGACACATGTAAGATAAATTCTCACAAGCAGGAATTGATGTGTCAAAATATATATGCATTTTAAACAGATGTTACCAAATTATCCTTTAAAAATGTTGATTTACACTTTCAGCAACAGCCTGTAATAGGGCTCTGAGCTAACTTTTAATTGTCCTGTTAATTTGGAAGAAAACCCTTAACGGTTGGGTTCTAACAGGGATGGAAAGGCGCCCTTGGGCGGTAGGTATGGCATGTTTTCCGTGAGCCCCTTTGCCAAACTGAGACAGTGTGTCTTTTTTGCATGTAAATTGCATTCATGTCTTGATTATTGTTTCTTTGGGACGATGAAGTGGTCCGGAGAGATTTCTCACAAATGCCACATTTTCCATCCAGTTGTAAAATGCTAATAGCATGCTTCCATTTTCAGACCACGTCTACCTTCTTGAAAAAGCTAGGATTCCTTTTAAAGGAATGCTTTGTTGCTTGCTTTTTTTTTTTTTTTTTTTTTTAATGTTCAGAGTCGAGACTGTTCAGACTGTGGGACTAAACAAGAAGTTGCACAATTTTCCTCTGGAGGAAAAGATTACATGTGAGGCTAGAACATTGCCTGGCCCCATCCCCTCGCATCTTCGGGGGGGGTTGGGGGGGAGCGTTTGGCAGAATCCTGCAAGATTGCTACTTCCTGTGCGAAACTGGCAAGGTGCCTGCACAGATGGCTGTGGTTTTCTCACCTTGAACCTGCGGGGCTGGAGGGAGCCGCAGGGCACGGTGAGATTTTCTCCATCTGCTTTGTTCCCTCTGCCTTTTTATTGAATAGACGCTCAACAAATACTGACTGATGAACGGATAAGTCTGTACAGTCATTTCCAGCTATACAATGTCTGATCCTCATTTTTTAAAAGAAAGAAAGCAATAGTCCACGTTTTTTTTTTTTTTAGCAAAAGCGTGTTCCATTTCCTTTACCTTCCTGGACGTTGGAGGATAAGTCGCAAGAGCTCCCGTTTGGAGCTTGGGGATCTTCGCAGGGACTCTGTCCTCGGCCTCCGCACTTGCGCTGGCCCAGCTGCTGCAGGCAGGCAGAGCTGTGCACCGAGGAAGCCCAGCCGTGCTCATTCATACGGCTCCAAACTGGACTGACCACTTCCTCCTCAGGCCCAGCTCTCATTTTGTCTGCAGAGAACAATGCAAGTGCCTATTAGAAGCCAGCAAGACAAGGACCCTGCAATAAGCAAAACCTCACAGCCCTACTCGGTTTGAACTTTTGGCCCGCATTCCTGCAAAGGGCTTAGGCTGCTTTTCCTGACCGTCGAAATCGTGGTGTCGCTCTCTCTCACTGTACCAACACTAACTGGTCTACCTCCCCCTAAATTCCGTTAAGATCCCCACCCCCCACCCCAGTACACTGTGGGCAGTGGGTAGTTTCTCACAGGAAACAGTCTCTCTTCCCTGAAGATGCCGAGCTGTTCTCGGTAGTGGGCCCTTGGCTTTACATGCGGAATTGGAAATTGGGAGGAAAACTTAGGAGCTGTGATTTGGTGCTCTGTGGTCCAATTAGCATGCAAAATCATTTAAAAAAAAAGAAAGAAAAGCCTACACTGATGTAACTATAGTGTAGGCAGACTTCTCAGAAAAGTATTTTCCACTTTCACCCCTTTTTTTCACCCTGATCGTAAGCCAGAATTTGGAAACGGAGTGTTCTGATGTCAGTATAAAACCAGAACACACAGATATACCTCATTCTACTGTGCTTCACTTTATTGGGCTTTGCAGATGCTGCCTTTTTTCTTTTTCTTTTTTTCTTTTTTACAAAGGGAAGGTCAACCCCTCTCCTCCCCCCCCCCCCCCCCCACTACCACCAGAAAAAGATCATGACTCGCTCTATTGCAAGTCTCGCTTTATTGCGGTGGTCTGGAACCAAACCCACAGTCTTTCGAGGTGTGTCTGTCTTTGAATCTGTCTCGTGTGCCGTTGGAGCTCAGTCCTAGGAACATGGGCTGTAGGCCCAAGTTTTTCAGGATGATGCTAGACACAGCTTTCTGAGCCAGTGGTTTGCCTGTGAATTCCGAAACTATTTCAGGTGCGGAGGCATGTGCGTTCCCTCTTCTAAACACGGAGTGTGGCAGCTGCTGCCAATGGTAAGGCTCTGGCTGCTGTGTTTAGGAGGAGGCTCCCCACATACCTTTGCCTCCCCACTGCCTGAGTCCAGAAAATGACAGTCTGGGTGGGTCTTTAGGGGCAGCTCGATCCCCAGAAGACAGCCACTGCGTGACTCGTGGTAGAGAAGCAGTTTCATTGAGAAGGGCCGCCTGCTGGCATCTATTTCAGGACCGCCCTAAGAATATCAACCGCTGAGGCGCCATGGGGTCCTGGGGCGCCTCGGGGCTCTGAGGGTGAATTGTGGTCTTCTCACCTGCTCCGGTTCCACATCTGGAGAACAGCCTCTAGGAGCCGTGCGTTCTGAAGGATGCCTTGGGTCAGAAGGTAGCAGTGCTACAGAAGTAGGCCGTACTGTTTTTCCGACTACAAAAAGCACAACATAATGCCCCGCTCCCCGGGCAAAGTGCACATTTCAGGAGGGCCGTGAGCCCACACACCGGAGAGGTCCTTGTAGGTATGGTTGTTGACATCGGCTGGGAAATGGCTGGTTGGGGAGTGTCCTTCTGCAGCACCATCCTCTGATGATTTTGCACTGTATGCAGCGGTTTCTGGGTGACAAACACTGGTGTCTAAGAAATACAGAAAAATGAACCAGCCTACATGCTGGTCCTTGAAGCCACACCTCCTCCTATTACCCAACACTCCTTGCCTGCGTGGTCATGGGATATGAGTCTGACCCTTGCCTACGTGGTCATGGGATATGAGTCTGATCGAAGCCGCTGCCTAGCTCAGCCCCCACAGTCCCCAGGAAAGCCAGAGAGTACCTTTGCCTCCCCACTGCCTGACACATGAGTTAGTTTTTGTGCTAAAGCAGAGCCTCTTGATTCTCTCTGGCAGTCTGTGGAAGAAGATGTGCAGATATGTTTTTTAAAGATTCCTGCTGTCCTTAACAGATTGGAGAGTTCCCCGTCGGCAGCTGCAGGAAGAGATGGGGAGGGAAAGGTTGAGCAGCATAGCCATCTGCGTGGAGGTATTTTATTTCAGGGGCAGTTTTGAGACAAAGTGCATGTTAGGAGAGGTCGAGGTGGAGGGAGTGGCTGAAATTATAGACTATTGGCGCTGGAAGGGGCCTTCGAGTCAATGCCATCCGTTCCATTTTTAAATGAGGAAACTCGGCGGGGTAGGCGGTGGGGGCTGGCGGGGGGAGGTCGACAGCTGGTTATAGTTCATCCGCAGAGCAGAGCAGAGGCAGGAAGGGGTGTGTGGAGGCATCAAGAAAAAGCCAATAAGGGTTGGGACATAAAATAAGCCCAAGATGGACAGAGGGGACTAGGGAACTGGTTTGACAGAACCTCCCCAGTCGCTGGACCGGACCAGGAGTCCTGACCAGAGGCAGGCCATCCCTGTTGCTCAAGGCGCTCATTAAAGCATGTACTGGGGATTCTTATCACACTTTGCCTTCTCTCCTCATCCCCCCTCTTCTGTGTGTGTGTTTCCAAATAGATTTTTTAAAATTTCAGAAAGAAAGGGAGAGGGAGAGAGAGAAATAGAAACATCAGCGATGAGGGAATCATTGGTTGGCTACCTCCTGCACGCTGTTGGGGATCAAGCCCGCAACCCAGGCATGTGCCCTGACCAGGAATCAAACCATGACTCCTGATTGGGTCAGAGGTCGGCACTCAACCCCTGAGCCACAGCAGCCGGGCTCCTCTGCATTTTCATCATAAATTAATCGAGGGGTCAACAGCTCGATGGGGCAGGCTTCTGCTGTCCCGAACGCGGAAAGGCTGGGGATGGACGTGGCTCCGCTCACCCCCTTCTCGCTCACCACCTGGGTGCTTGGTGGCTGAGGCTCAGGGCCCTGTGGGAGCCCCAACTATGGAGTCTTGCTCCTCCCTTTTGTAACCTGGGAGTCAGTAAGCGACCCTCCCTTCTCAGCCTGTGCTGCTCGAGGAAGGAGGAAGGAAGTGACCCAGCCTCCGTCTGTCCCCACTCCTGACCCAGCCCTTGGAGGAGAAAAGCTGCTTCAGGGGGAACGTGGGGTGGGGACCTGTGGCGCCAGGGTTCCAGCTGCGGAGACCAGCGCCACAGGCTCTCCCTCCCCTCTGATAGGTTCCCGTGTGCCCCATCGGACTGTCGAGGGGAGAGTGTACACAGGTGTGTGAGCTAGGCCGGTCCCCCTCTTGCGCTGTTGCTTGATTTATAATTAACCCGGGCCTGTTGGAAGGGACAGAAGTCACTCGTTCAGCCTGGGCCCCGCCTGTCACAGCCAGCGGGTGAGGTGGGGAGGGACACTGTCTGCGATCCTGTGCTCCTCCTGGGCCCGGTGACAAAAGGGGGGCGGGGCCCTGACAGCCCCGCTCAGCTGCACAGGCTGCTCTGGCGTGAGCCTGCTGGTTCCCAGGTCCTGTGTCAGCACACGTGTGCACCATCTTGGGGCTTCTCTGAGTGCTGCACTCAGGGCTGTACTGGGCAGGAAGCTCCCTGCTGTCACGCATCTTGTGTGTGTCGGGGGGCTGTCTGGGTGGCAGTGAGGCTGGGGCATAGGTGTCAGCACCCACCCTGCCCAGGGCAAGGTGAGCTCTGAAGACAAACGGTCATTCGCCTTGCTCCTGAGAGGGTCCCTCCTCCCTATGGCGCACCCTAAATCAGAGACCCAGTGTTGATCTGAAGGGCTTGGTGCCAGTGCTTGTCCTTGGGGCCCACTCTGTCCCCATGTGGGTTGGAGGAAGCGGAGAGAGCCTCGGTGCGGGCATAGAAGGCTAGCAGATCCCAGCCAGCATGGCCCGGCGGCTGAGCGTTGACCCAAGAACCCAGAGGTCGCCGGTTTGATTCCCAGGCAGGGCACTTGCCTGGGTTGCGGGCTTGATCCCCAGTAGGTACATGCTGGAGGCAGCCGATCAATGATGATGTTTCTCATGGTCGAGTCTATCTCTCTGTCCCTCTCCCTTCCTCTCTCTGTAAAAATCAATAAGAACATTTTTTAAAGAAGGCTATGAGAAAGGTCATGTGCACCGAGGAAGGTGATACAGCACTAGCAGATAGTCTGCCTCCGTTGGGCCTTTCCCATAGGCTCCAGGCCTGTGTGTGTGTTGTGCCTCCTCCTCTAGCCATGCTGCAAAGGCGGGAGTGGTCCGGGCACACGAGGTGACGTGGCCCCGAGAAATAAATGAGGGGCGCACAGGTGCCCGTTCGCCTTCCATCTAAGACCCCTGCTCCTTTCACATTTTAACCTTCAGGGTTACAGGCTGTGTTTTCCGGTCTATGAACAGAGTTCGTGTGCGGTTGTTTCTAACCCTCCTAAAAGCTGTTATTCCAGTAATGGGTGCACCTTCCAGTCAGTTCTTAGAATGACACCCGTTCCCCTTTCCGATGTCCATAGCTTTTCCTTAGGGATTTTACCACCTGGCTTCTCCTGTTTCACTGTAAAACGGCCACATTGTACATCGACACACGCAGTCTCCGCCCTGTCTTAGCCAGCCCTTCCTCTCATCTCCGGGGACGATTCTGAACGCCCCCATGCTCTGTGGAGACCTCTGTCGCCATGGGGGACCTTCCCCAACCCCAGAATCAGTGGCACCACTCTGGTTCCATGGGCTCAGGACACACTTGCTTTCCCTTGAGATCTGCCTTGCTGCTGCTGTTCTTACTAAAATCACCTTCCTGTGCCTCCTAAAGTATCTGTGGGCCAGGCCTGGCCCCGAGCCGTCGGTGTTCGCCAAAACTCCTCGAGCAACACGCTGAAAGGAGGAATTTCACTGCGGGTAAATTGCACCCTCTGTGTCCCTGACTTTCTAACAAAATCCAGCCGCACTGCACCCGTTCGGGTTCGTGGCTGCTGTGGCGGCATCGTTTGCAAGACATCGGAAGCCGCCTCAGTGACATTCAGGAGGGGACTGGATAAATGGATTACGATACTTGCATGTGGTGACATACGATCAATAGCTGTGAAATGGAACTACATAGATCTGTACACCTGCTGTGAAATATCTTTAAGGCATTGCATCGAGTGAAGAAAAGCAATGTTACATACGGTGGGCAGATGTGCTTTTTCGTGTAAATGCGTGCGCGGTGCGTGTTGGTTTGTTTGGCGTATCTCAAGAAGGATGTGTGAGAAATTGCCGAGATGGTTTCCTCTGGGAGGGCCTGCGTGCTGAGGGCCGGGGTAGAAGGAAGACTTCGTCGGCCTTCTGCATCGTTTTGTTTTGTGTCTTGTTATCCTTGCTCAAGGGTATTTTTCCATTGGTTTTTAGAGAGTGGGCAGGGGGGTGGGGGGGACATCAATGTGAGAGAGACACATCGGTTGGTTGCTGCTGGAATGCGCCCTGACTGGGGCCGGGGATTGAACCTGCAACCCAAGTCTGTGCCCTTGACCGGGAATCGAACCCATCACCCTTCCGTGTGCAGACCGGTGCTCTGTCCACTTGGCCACACCAGCCAGTGCTGTCCACTGTGTCTGCATTTAACTTGTCTTCATTGTGCGGATATTGTCACTTCGAGAGGCAAGTAAAAATGACACGAACTGCTTTGAGGTAGCTAGCTTCCTAGCTGGATGGATAGATGGGTAGATAGATAAGTAGTAGGTAGATGCAAGCCCACGGGTTCTGGAACGAATGGCATTGACTTCCAGCCTGTTTGTTTCCCCGCTTCAGGCCCGTCGTCTGAGCCGCCTCACTCGCCCGTCGGCAGTGGGAAGAAGCTCTTCCCTCCTGTCTCGTTCCCTTCGGGCTCCACTGAGGACGTGTCCTGCAGCAGCCCCCTGCAGCCCCCGCCTCTCCCCCAGAAGAAGTTAGTGAGCCGGGCCGCCTCCTCACCCGACGGCTTCTTCTCCCCCAAGCCCAGAGCAGCAAGCCCCAAGCTGAACCTCAGCCACTCGGAGATCAACGTCCGTGCACATGACGAGTCCCCCTTCGGCTTCTCCTCGAGCCCTGGGAACCGCCACCATCATGCCTTCTCCTCGGAGCCCCTGGAGAAAACTTTCAGAGGCAATGGCCACTGGGTCCCAACGCCGGGGCTGGCAGGCGGCAGGAGCGGCAGCGGGAGCCCCAACCTCCAGTGCAAGGGGGTGCCCTCGGCCTCCTCCTCGCAGCTGAGCGTGGCCAGTCAGGCCTCCACCGGCAGCAACCAGCTGCAGCTGCACAGCCTGCTGAGCAGCATCAGCAGCAAGGAGGGCACCCACGCCAAGCTGGTGGGGCTCTACGCCCAGTCCCTGGTCCGCCTCGTGGCCAAGTGCGAGGACCTGTTCATGGGCCACCAGAAGAAGGGGATGCACTTCAATGAGAACAACTGGTCGCTCTTCAAGCTGACCTGCAACAAGCCCTGCTGTGACTCAGGGGATGCCATCTACTACTGTGCCACCTGCTCCAAGGACCCGGGCAGCACCTATGCCGTGAAGGTAGGTACCACCCTCCTAATCTGCAGCACGGCCAGCTGGTGCGGCTCTGGCGGGACTGTGGCTGGAGCAAGTCCCCCGCCTCTCCAGGTCTCAGGGGGGAGAGTTGATGTTGAGGGGTTTTCTCTCCTCTCCATGTCCAGCGTGAAGAGAGGAGTAGGGTCCAGTTACTGAGTAGAGGAGCTGGGGATTGAGAAATATAGAAAGAATAGATGACACAAAAGTAGAAAATAAAGCTGGGGCTGGGTGGAATCTCTGCTCTCTGATGGAGAGACACGGAATCCCAACCCAAACACAGCATGTTTATTTACACTAAAATAGAAAGGGGTTTCGCATGAAAAGACTTAAAATCAAAGGAGCTTAAGTGGGCCCAGACCCCACTCATTCCCTGAATCTACACTTCAAGGACCCTCTCCCTGACACCTGAAGCAAGTTAAAAGTCAGTGCTAAGTAATGCATCCAGCCCTTTTGGTGGATACGTTTCCAAGACATGGCTTTGCCTGGCACCTCAGATTCAGCTGACACTGATTTAAAGAATGCTCTGGGGACCGGCCCTCTAGAGTTGAGTCCGAAGGTTCCTCTTAACACTTAATGCTGAGTGATCTCACTTTCTTCTGGTGAAGGGCATGGTGCAGTGAGATTTGTACTATGAATAGATGATTCATTCTGTGCTTCCGGGCATGAACTCAGGTGATCTCGTTGGATTAAGATAGCAGTTGCCTTTTAATGCAACAGAGAGTTCCTTCATTTATTCAGTGGGTTTTTACTGGGCGCCTACTGTAGGCCAAGTATTTTGTCAAGGTCTGAGTACAGAGAGGTGGACATAAGGTTCCTATGGAGCTTACAGTCCTAGCACAGAAGATAGACAGTTGGGGTATTGTCCTTCAGATAGAGCCAGGAGAGTCAGAGCTCAAACAATAAGGGTAAGAGCATTGACTGAGCATCCACTATACAACTAGATTCTTTTCTGGCTGCATTAACCACATGACCTTGAATCCTCCCAGGGTAGGTAGGTTTCACAGATGAGCAATCTGAAGCTTAAAATGATTAAGTGATTTGCCCATAGTCAGCTGGTGGCTGAGATGGATGCTTTGTCTTGTCTACAAAGCCTGTGCTACCATCATGTCAATTAAGACAGATGGAGTTCAGAAGCTAAGTGATTAGTCCAAGGTAACACAGCTCTTTAATCTTTGCCACTGGGTCCGGGCTGTTGCTCCACACCCCACTGCTCTTCCAGGGTGCAGTTCCAAGCCAGCTGGTTGAGCATCGGCACACACCTGGCCGTTTGGATCTTGGCCACTGACTCAAGTCTTTCCGTGTGACTTCTTCCTTCGTCTCCTTTTGTGTGCCTAGAATGTCTGATAGGTCTATGGCCCTTCTATAAATGTAGGCTCTTGGTTGGGAATGGGGAGGGGAACCCTGAGCTCTCCTTGGCCACCGCCTGTTCCAAGATATTTTGCTTCCAGTTAGAAGAAAAAAAAGTAAATAGTGAACTAATGTTCAGTAGCCTTAGTGGGGCAGCTTCCTACTTAGGAATGCAATTTTTTACAAGATCACAATTATTAGCCAAAGAAAACAGCAATGAATTTTACGGTGAGATTTTTCTTTTAAGAAATTAGTGGCACCACCCTAAATTATAGATTGGGATCTGCTTATTTCTCTGTTCAAGAAACTGCCTGGCATTACTTGCTGCCTTCCTATGGAAAAAATGAGGGAGGGGATGGCTACTAGGAGGACCCAGTTATTGTACAGAAACCAGGGCCCTGGAAGACGAGGGGCTGTGGCCAGATGACTGGCACTAAATGGAAGAAAACACGAAGGTCAGGAATGAGAGTCTGTGGGCTTCCTGAATTTCATTTTCTCTATAGCTAACCCCAGCAGCTACTCTCTTGGTAAGGTCCCTTTCCTGCCACTCCCCCAACCACAATTAAAAGAAGAAGAAGAAAAACAATGCCAGCAGAAATTTCCCCTGCTATTGGGATGGTGCTGTACCCAGTAGAGGAAGGAGTAAGTGAACCCTCCAGTGAGCCAAATGTGATTAGCCCCTTACCACCTTCAGCTCAGAGCCAGGGGTCTGTATCCACCCAACGGAAGGAACATAGGTATGAGATCCCTGGATGCCAAGGGGATGGAGGCGCCTTTAGGAAGTTCATTGTCACTAGCCCCAGCGAACCTGAGACAGGGAGCTGTGAATCCTCCCTCTGCGTCCACCTTCCTAGTTCAAGTGCATCTGTTATTCTCCCGTCTCCTGGGCTAGACCTGGGTGTTCTCTCCCCGTCAGGAGACAGCTGACCTCTCCACACTGAGGGAGAAAGAGCCTGGTGGAAGAGGCCTCACCCCTCTTGCCCCGCGGGTGAAAGCAAAATGACCCGACTGCAAAGAACCCAGGAGCCCCCTCGCACAAGATCTGCCAGGGTTTGGGGTTTTACACACGTGACTACCACGTGCAGCTTGCATTCTGAAACCTTCTGTCATAATGCAGAATTGTCTGGCTACCTTCTCTGAAGACCAGTGCAGAAAATCCAGCTTCCCCAGAGGATGTTAAAGGCAAGCGTTGCTTCTCGTATCGGTAGGAAAGTGAACCATGAGGAAACGGGGAGACAGGACTTGGTCTTTGAAGGAAGAGAGGCCCACGTGTCCCCCATCTGATCCTGCCAGACACTTGGCAGCGCAAGTGTCCCGTGGAGAAGGAGCTTTGGAGAAGAGCTTGAAATGTTCAGAAATGACCACAAAAATGCCATAAGGATTTGAGTTACAAATAAGGTTTAGCCGTGTATTCACAACATGGAATTCATACCCTGTTTCTCTGAAAGTAAGACATCCCCCCGAAAATAAGACCTACTTGCTGTAATATAAGGCATCCCCCCAAAAATAAGACCTAGCGCATTTTTTGGGAGCAAAAATTAATATAAGACACTGTCTTATTTTTGGGGAAACGGTACCGTGAGGACTGACTGTATTTATCTCAAAGTCGGCCTTCTACCCTGTCTGTATAGGGCTGTGTGTACAGCTCCTTCCTCGCAGGCTACTGGGAGCATTCAGTGACACAACACGGTGTGGCTATTTGGGGGACAATGTCCATTTGCACACGTGCCTGGCCCGGTGCTGGGGGCGGCGGCGGGGGGCGGAGCATCGTTTTCGCACAGGCAGCTGTTCCACCTCATTAGCTGCATGGTCTAGACGGGAGTGCAGCCGTCTGACCTCCTAGAGCGGGGGAGCAGGCCCCCCTTCTGGAGCCTGTCTGTCGCCGAGCCCATTTCTCTGCGCCTGGTGAGCAGCAGCCCCGGGTGAGAGCCCTGTGAACAAAGGCCAGCCCGCACCTACTCCCGCGAACACTGGGCCCTGGTTCTTGGGCTCGGCACTTACAGCCGTGGGAGAGGGAGACTGCTCTGGAGCCTTGCTCCTGGGTATAGGGCAGGGGGAAAACCATGAACTGCATGTGAGGTTTCGAAGCCGGTTCATTCCTCAGTCACCTAGACCTTCAGTTGAGTAATTAGGGACCTGTATTGAGCTGGCTGGGCCTTCTTTCCTTATTGAACAGATGTGACTTAGCCCAGATCCTCAACAGTGAATGAGGACCGGGCTGCAAAGTTGAAAGGAAGACTTGGCTCCACAAAAGGTTTGAAATGTGAGCTGAATCAAAGGTTTGTGTGAATGGCTTGAGCCAAAAAAACCCAAGTGCAGACGCCTCAAAATGAAATGAGGGGGTGGGGCAGATAGGGATGGAAAGGAAGCCTCCTGCCCCTCCCCCCTTTCTGTCCCATCCTTCTTCCCAGCTGTCTGTGCAGCCAGATGACCCGCTCACTGATTTTTGAATCACATCCAGCCCAATTGCCATTGACTCTGCTCTTTCATTTACATCTCTGTGCAAACTGTCAGCGCTCTACTGGGGGTGTTTGCGAGGGCCCAGGCCTCTGAGACACTGGAAAAAGGGGATCCTTGGGAACATTTCCCATGCCCTGGGCAGCTGCGCCCTTGGGTTGGTACAATAACCTACACACCAGCTTCTGGGGTGTGCACTGAGCATGGTTGCAGCCAAACCTGCCAGAGCAATCACCATAGCAACCTTTCCCAGCGACTGCTCCCCTGGGCCGGGCGCCACACCCATGCTGAAAGCCACACCGTGTTGTGTCACTGAATGCCCCCAGTGGCCTGTGAGGACGGAGCTGTCACTGCCCTGCACACAGGGTAGAAGGCAGACTTCGAGTTACATACAGTCAGTCCTCGCTGTATGGAATCCATGTTGTGAATTCACTGCTAAAACTTACTTGTAACTCAAATCCTTATGGCATTTTTGTGGTCACTTCTGGACATGCCCAGAGAGGGGCGGATTTGAGTCACCTGGTCTGCAAATTCCCAGCAGAGGTGGCATTGGGGGGGGGGGGGGGGCGCGGGGGGAGACACGCTCCACCTAGTGTCAGTTCTCACTGTCAACAGTGTCCATTCCGTGGTCTAGTTACTGCCTCATTCTTCACGTGTGGGGGCTTGTTGGTGGTGACGCTGCTGTTTACATGGCCAGGCTGAATGCCAAGGTCCTGTCTAGCGCTCCTAAGTGCCGCGGTGTGCCTTTGGGAGAGTATTAGACCAGCTCCATTCAGGCAGGAGGGAAAGTGCTGTTGGCCGTGAGTTCCATGTTAATGAATCAACAGAATCTGTTAATGAGGTATCTTTAAACAGAAACCCACATGAAGCAGGTTATATGTTGGCTGGGGAAGGGAAATGTTGTAACCCAAGGCTTGCTAGAACTTCCTTTTGCGTTTCCTCTGGGAGCAGTGGTTCAGTATTTGCTAATTCGGTGTGTGTGGCTACTTCTCAGAACAGAGCTGCTGCTAGTACTGGGACGTTAGGAACTTGTCAGTGTTGGCAGAGTTTATGTTTAAACCAGGGTCTCTTGCACCCTCAAGCCCATGCTTTGACCTCTCAAATTCTTGTCCTATCTAATAAAAGAGTGACATGCAAATTGACCGTACCTTCGCCACACCCACCAGCCATGCCCACCAGTCAATCAGGAGCTGGGGAAGGGCCAAGGCAGTCTGGGCCACGGGTGGTGAGGCTCAGGTGGCCAGAGCTGAGGGGAGCAGGGCCCTGGGGGGCAGAGCCAGGGTGGCCCAGGGGGCGGAGGCTGGGGCCGAGGTGGCCAGGGCCCTGGGGGGTGCGGGGTCGAGGCAGCCAGCACATGCTGGCCAGGGAGAAGGCCTGGGTTGGAGAGGCAGGGGCCAAGGCCCATGCCAGCTGGGCTCGAGCTGGCTGGGGTGAAGGCCTGGGCCAGGAGGGCAGGAGGAAGACGTGGCTGGGACGGAGCCAGCCGTGGGTCCCATCGCAGGGTGATGGCTGGGTGCCAGAGGCTTTAGGCCTTGGGCAGGCTGGGGTTGAGTGGTCAGTAGGACATCCCCTGAGGGCTCCCAGTATGTGTGAGGGGGCAGGTTGGTCTGAGGGATCACCCACCCCCCAGTGCACAAATTTCGTGCACCGGGCCCCTCGTTGTTGTATAATCTTGAGCAAATTGAGCCTCTTGGACCCTGGGTTTCCTCTTCTGTAATACCATCTACCTCATTTGGTGGTTTGAGATTTGGTGTGTAGAGGGCTGAGTAGACACGGGGCCTCACACACGCAGAAGCTCAGTAGGTGGCCATGTGGTTGAGATTCCCTCCCTGGAGGGAGTGACCCAGACGTCAGCGCTACGTTTCCCACGTGCTCAGAGATAGTGCTGCAGGCCGGCCCATACGCAGTGGTTGGTGTTTATGTGCAAGACTATCTGTGAGGACCGCTCCCCTAAATTTTCTCCAGGTTAATAGTGTTCCAGAAGCCAGCATGTATATTTTAGAGAGAAGGAAGAGGGGGAGAGAGAGAAACATCCATGATGAGAGAGAATCATTCATCGGCTGCCTCCTGCATACCCCACACTGGGGATCGAGCCCACACCTGGGACCTGTGCCCTGACAGGGAATCCAACTGGGACCTCCTGTTTCATTGGTCGACGCTCAACCACTGAGCACACCGGCTGGGCAGAAGCCGGCCATTTAAAAGCTAAAGACGGTTGAAGAAGAAAGAGCCCGCAACAATGCCCTTTAGATAAGATATTCCAACATCATGTTTGCTGGTATAATGGAACCGTCTGGGATAAGTGCACTTCCCTTTTATTTCTATTCCGCTCCTATAGCAGAGAAATTACTAGATTAATGTGTTACCTCCCCCGCTCCCCAATTAGGTTGATAAAAGTTTCCTAAGAGGCTGAACTCTTTTTATCCCAGCTTCGTGCTGAGAAGGGCTCTCCAGCTGCAGTAGAAATAAATCTCTCTGAAAAGTGCTTGCTGTGGAACTTCTAAAAACAGCACCTGTGAGCTTGTGACTGGTGTAGTCCCGAGTGGGGCCGCGCGGTAGCCCGAAGGGTTATTCTGGGATTGTCCGCAGGATGATGTGTTCCCGGGGATGGCGAGAAGCCTTTCTTCTGAGGACTCCACGCAGATCCTCACCTTCCATAAAGCAGGACTGAGGCTGTGCACTGGCCTTCGGGAGAGGAGACCACAGGCCGTCTGCAGTCCCTTTCAGTGTCAGTACGGGGCCCTGGAGGCCCACGGTGTCTGGCTCACGGCTCTCCCGTTGTGTGGCAACCCGACGGGGATTCGTGCGGCTCAGGGTCCCGGGTGGCTGGCATTGTCATCGGGACGAAAAGACGTGGAAGAGACGGTTGTGGGGATTCCCCGGAGGAGCTTGAGATCACGTGTTTGCTTACTCCTGCTTTCCACTCAGAGGGTCCCAGGTGCCTTTGGCCCTATGGGTTCCCTGGCCCTGGAGAGCTTTCTGTCTTCCTTCAGCTCCTCTGACTCACAGAGCAGTTTCCACGTGGCAGTCTCATTGCAGTGAGCCCTGCAGGTCGTGCCAGCTGGTAGGCAGTGCCTGTGTACCTGAGTCTAGAAACCAGGACAGCCTCAGAGAACATGGCCAAGGCTCAGAACCGTAGGGCCTGCATCTGCCCCTGCGCTTCCCATGAAGGAT
Source organism: Antrozous pallidus (assembly GCA_027563665.1). Taxonomy (NCBI): domain Eukaryota; kingdom Metazoa; phylum Chordata; class Mammalia; order Chiroptera; family Vespertilionidae; genus Antrozous; species Antrozous pallidus. Next base: position 81,913,340 of record CM050519.1, read on the forward strand.
GTACCCCCATGGCCAGGCAGGTCCCCTGGCAGGTGGCTGCCCATTCAGGTGCTGGGCTGGGCAGCAAGGCTGGCTGACTGTGTCGGCTCTGATCTGGCTTCCTGAGAATCTGCTCGGCTGACACCGTAGGCAGAGGAAAGTCTTCCTACCCGTGCCCGGGGGCCACACTGTCTGTTATTGCTCAGGAACCCCAGTCCCACTCTTTCTGGGTTGTGTGATCATTTTACTTTTAATTGTTTAAGAAATTGCCAAACCGTGTTCCAAAGTGACTACACCGTTTTCACAAACCACCAGCAGTACATCGGTGTTCCCATTTCTCCGTATCGTCATAGACGCTTGAAATTGTCTGTCGGTTTCCGCCCAGCCATCCTGGTGGGCGTCAGCCAGGATCTCTCAGTGGGTTTGACTTGCCTTTCCCCTGATGTTGGACATCTTTTCCTGTGCCTGTGGTTGTTTACGTGTTTTTTTGGTGAAACGCCTGTTCATATCTTTGCCCCGCTCTTTCATCGGGAAGTTTATCTTATAACTGAGTGGCAAGAGATTTTTGGAAACTGGATACAAAGATATGTGTCTTGCACATATTTCCTCCCAGTCTGTTGCTTGCCTTTCTTTTTTTTTAAAGGTACATTTTAAAGCATAAAAGTTTTGAATGTGGATGGGGTCACACTCATCAATTCTTTCTTTTCACACCATGCTTTCGGGGTGGTATCAGATGTCTTTGCTCAACCCAAGAGTCTCGCCTGTGTTTTCTCCTCACATTCGTATGTTTGAACCCTTAGGCCTAAGTCCCTGTGACCACTTTGAGTTCGTGTGTGTGCATGATGTTAAGTTTCAGTTCACCTTTTCACGAGGGGGAATTTCCAGATATCCCGACACCGTGTGTTGACCTTACGCCTCCTGTCCCCGCAGATCTGCAAGACCCCTGAGCCCAAAGGGGCCTCCTACTGCAGCCCGGCCGTGCCCGTGCACTTCAACATCCAGCAGGACTGCGGCCACTTCGTGGCCTCTGTGCCCTCCAGCATGCTCGCCCCTCCGGACGCCCCCAAGGACCTCGCGCCCGCCCCGCCCTCCCAGCCCTCCCAGCCCCCCGCCCTGGAGCAGGACTGCGTGGTGGTCATCACCCGCGAGGTGCCCCACCAGACCGCCTCCGACTTCGTGCGGGACTCGGCCGGCAGCCATCGGTCCCAGCCCGAGGCCTACGAGCGCCGCGTGTGCTTCCTGCTGCTGCAGCTCTGCAACGGGCTGGAGCACCTGAAGGAGCACAGGGTCATCCACCGGGACCTGTGCCTGGAGAACCTGCTGCTGGTGCACTGCACCCCCCAGGCCTCCCCCGGGCCCCCCGCCTCCTCTGCCGGCGCCGCCGCCCCTCCCTCCGCCACGTGCACTGCCCCCGCTGCTACTCCAGCCCCCGGCCCCTCCACCACCCTCCCCGCCAGTGTCACCCCCAGCCCCGCAACAGCCCCCACCTGCCAGGGGGTGCCCGGTGAGGAGCACCTGCCCCGGCTCATCATCAGCAACTTCCTGAAGGCCAAGCAGAAGCCCGGCAGCACCGCCAACCTGCAGCAGAAGAAGAGCCAGGCCCGGCTGGCCCCCGAGATCGTGTCCGCCTCCCAGTACAGCAAGTTCGACGAGTTCCAGACGGGCATCCTCATCTACGAGCTGCTGCACCAGCCCAACCCGTTCGAGGTGCGGGCCCAGCTGCGGGAGCAGGACTACCGGCGGGAGGACCTGCCGCCCCTGCCCACCCTGTCCCTCTACTCGCCCGGCCTGCAGCAGCTCGCCCACCTGCTGCTGGAGGCCGACCCCATCAAGCGCATCCGCATCGGGGAGGCCAAGCGCGTGCTGCAGTGCCTGCTGTGGGGGCCGCGGCGGGAGCTGGTGGAGCAGCGCGGCTCGGAGGAGGCGCTGAGCAGCACGCTGCACAACTGGATCGACATGAAGCGCGCCCTGATGATGATGAAGTTCGCCGAGAAGGCCGTGGACCGCCGGCGCGGCGTGGAGCTGGAGGACTGGCTCTGCTGCCAGTACCTGGCGGCCGCGGAGCCCGGCGCCCTCTCACAGTCGCTCAAGCTCCTGCAGCTGCTGTGAGCGCGGCCCCAGCCGCACTTCCGCTGCCCTGCTCCCTGTCTCGCCCCTTCCTGTTGTGTGTCCGGCCGGACCCCGCGCCCCGCCTGCCTCAGAAAGCTTCGTGTCTCCCTGGGAAATGGTACAGTGACTGTCCTAGGTGGATGTAATATGTGTGTAACGTGTGTAAATGTACATGAGGATGTCATTGCCCCCGGGGGCCGCCGCTGCTCCCGGGCGCTCCTGGTTTCTCCGCGGCGATGCGCTCTCCAGCTCAGTCCAGGTCCTGGGGACAGGGCTGCCCGCAGAACGAAGCTTGGACTCTGGCCTCGCTGCCCCATCGAGGGATCTCTTCCCCTTCCTGTCCAATTGTTATTTAAAGAAAGAAAAAAAAAGTCATTAAAAATTTTTTGATTGAGTCACGAGCAAAGCTCTTTTATCCCCAAGTGTCCAAGTGCGTGACTGTCTTTGCGGGTAAGACTGAATACAAGCCTCTGAAGCAGCGGCGGGGCCCCCTGGAGTGGCCTTGGTCTTACCTTCTGGTGATAGAGCCGCAGGCCCACCCCGGGCTTGGCGGGGCCAGTCTTCCCGGCTTCCCCGCGGCGGTCTCAGAAGGAACTAGACGCGGTCGGTGTGGTCCCTCAGGTTGGGAATTCAATCCCACTGCTCCAGACCATTTCCACATGGCTAACGCTGGTTACCACTTGTGTTGGTGAGAGGCCTGGCTGAAAACAGAATCCACGCCAGACAGTTCCAATGTAAAATCCCTAGAACGGTGTGGGTAAGGGTAAGGGAATAGACGGTGATAAGGCAAAGGCTCACAGCAGCTGCAGGAGCTTGAGCGACTGTCCTACCCTGTTGCCAAGACCAACAGGACACCAGACAGCCAGGGGGGGTGGGGGAGGGTGTATGATGACCTGGGCAGGACCAGCGTCCCCGCACAGAGAAAGGGGGCGAATGGTTGGGGTGGCAGTGGGCACACGGCTCACTGTTCTTACTGCCCTAGCTCAGGCTCTCATTCCCAGACCAGCACTCTGCTGTTCTAAGCTCCTTCTGGTTTCCAGTTTTAAAAACGCATCCGTTTAATCCTTCTGGCACCTGCTATCTACTGTAGTCAGTGTGTCACCATGCCTTTACAATGCACACGGAACTAGGAAGCTCCAGGACTTTCCTCTTCAAAGTGACCGAGGTCCACCATTACTCATTTGAAGGAAAACAGTCCCAAGGCCCAGGTATTCTTTTTTTTTTTTTTTTTTAATATATTTTATTGGTGTTTTACAGAGAGGAAGGGACAGGGTTAGAAAGTCAGAAACATCCATCAGCCGCCTCTTGCACGCCCCCTACTGGGGATGTGCCCGCAGCCAAGGTACATGCCCTCGACCGGAATCGAACCTGGGACCCTTCAGTCCTCAGTCGGATGCTCTATCCGCTGAGCCAAACCGGTCTCGGCGGCCCAGGTATTCTTATCGAAAGAACAATCTTCCATTTTCTGAACTCATTTCTAAAACCGTGTTGAGAATTATGGACAATTTGAAACAAAGGCAAAGATTTTAATGGGCTTCCTAAACCTCTGGGGATGGGGCTCGCAAGCAGGGTGGGGAACTCCGGGAGGTCCCCGTCTGCATGTTCATGCCCATGCTGTTGCCTTCCTGCCTGGAACTGGAGGCAAACATCCCATTTCCATGCATCTGGGTGAAGAAGGCACCTGCGGTCCCATTTCTTATTTCAGTTGTTACTTGAGCATTCAGGAAAGAACTGGCTAAAACCCACTTCCAGCTATGTTTTGGTACAAGAGAAAAGAGTCTGTGAATGCTGGAATCATAATTCTCCACAGGACCTAAGTTTCAGAGGGTTTTATTTTGTCAGTAGTTTGTTCCTGAGAATGTTCCAAGCAAGCCCTCCACTTTGGATTTGCCGCCCTGCTTTCTTGTCCTTTCTCGCTTGGGGGAAATAAACAATGGAGCGGGAGAACACAAATATTCCACCAGGGGAGTGCCGTGCCATTTAAAAACATGTCTCAATGGCACATTTTAAATCCCTGAATTAATTACACTTTTTTTATATGCCACCCACTTCATGGGGGACGAGAGGAGAGATTGTAAAGGAGTTTTTAAGAACCAAAATGAACCAAAAAGTAAAAATGGGGGGTGGGGAGGGTGAGAACATAGGCTATAAATTCTGATTGAAAATGATAGCCATCAAACATAAAACGTACTTCCGAGCTTTCCACCAACAAGGAAAAGTGGAAGATAGCTGATTGCACAATTCTGTGTATCGTTACAGGAAATAGTTCGGTTGGTCAGGAGGAAGAAGCCCATTCCTGGTGTGTGGTTCGGAAATGGATTTGTCAAGGACTTCCATGTTTAAAGACATTTTTCTACATGGGGCAATTGCTTATTCCCGTCATTGGTGAAATCCAACGGGGTAGCCTTCAAGCCCATTCCATCAAGGAGGGAGAAACTGTTTATCCCCATGGGTTGGCTTTTCCCATAGATGGTAAGCCATGTGGGTCATGTGGCTACAAACACTCGGTTTGGCAGACAGCTGCAGTCACACTAAGTTCAGGGGCTCAATATAACTTCTTTTGTAACTTCAAAATCCACCTGGGATGCACGGCTTCAGCTCACAGAAAGGTCAGCACCAACTAGACTCAGTCCAGAAACAACAGCTTATTCCATAGGACTGAGGTTCGGCAGTAAGAGTATTAAATAACCAGATGTTATGATGACAGTCTCATAACATCTGGTTATTTAATACTCCTGGTATCTGTGAGTTCATCTTTTTTCTTGGCTTTAGATCCAACTACTGGTATTAAAATCTTGTGGTTCTTTTCTCTCTCTCTCCCGCTCTGAGTCAAGTTGCTCCCATATCCTCTTCACATTTGTAATTTCTGTTATCATGCCTTCCCCTTTTTCATGCCAAGATGTGAATTCTTTTTTTCTTCTAAATTCTTTCCTGTAGGCGTTACGAAGCTGTACATCTGAACTGTTATACCCTTGCCAGAAGCAAAGATAAGCACTTCAGAGATTATTTATTTATCATAACTCAAGGCTCAGATCTGGAAAGCTGGGGCCCTGGGGAGCTGTAGTTGTGTGTAACACTTCCTGGTTTTCAAGAACTTAGGGCTGGAATATGCTCTTTTGTGATGTCCACATGTCCACCATACAATTAAGAGGGTTTTGAAGAGGAAAGACACATGTTACTTGAATAACTTCTCCAAAATTTGTTCTTTAAATATATAGCCAATAAATGAGGCAGCCCTTCCCCACTCTGTTGAATAGCTATAAATCCTTAAAGATCTAAAGATAAACTTATTAAATTAACTCCTACTAAAAACGAGTAACTTTGTAATGCAAAAATCTGCTTGGCATATTTAATAAAGAGTGATGTGAATGGAATTGATTCATTAGAAACCCAAATCTAACCCAACTGATGTCATTGCTAAAAATAAAAGATCAAGAATAACAACATTTGAGGGAATTTCCATGGGGTGAATGTCTTGACAAATTACTCTTTCTTTCCTTGTCTTTTCCAATGCTAATTAATGAGGATAAAGGACAGCAGAGAACTATTTCTGGCAGAAGATATCCTAGGAGGATTCATGCCCTGGGAAGGAGCTTAGAAGCTAGCCTAATGGTCCAAGGAAAAGAAGTCTGAACTAACCTAAACATCATTGATTTAGGGGGACCTGGGGTTGGGCTAGAACTTCCATAACCAATTTAGATCTTTACTGGATTCTGGATACTCAGTCTTCTCTGATTTGCATCTTTTCTCCTAGTACTTGACTACATCTATTCCACTTTCTAGAGTGGAGGAAGCAAAAGTCAAGTTTACTCAGGATTTTTCTGCGTGCCAATGGTTGACTTGGTATTGGACTACCTCAGTGGGGACTGAAATATACACACTTATCATATATTCTGAATTCTGGGTTGAAATCTTTCTGTATCTCTTACCGGATGTGATTACAGCTGTCTCCTGCAAAAGCACTGTACTGAACACTAGATGTGGTTAGATTATCAAAACTTTTTATGTGTGGTATTAAGACTTAAAGATTATTCTACAGACTGCTGACTTAATGCATCATTGGGAATAATCATACATGGAAATAGGTTGAGAGAACTAAGCATGGGGGTTTAAGGAGAGAAGAGAGGGTAGGAAATGGGAATACAAGACTCAGAGACAAACCACCTGCATTACCACTGTCCTGAACCCAACTCTGATAATGTCCCATAACCTCCAAAAAGCTATTCACAGATCTTAGCCCAGCCATGCTTCAATAACAAAATACCATCGACCAGATGGCTTATAAACAAGAGAAATTTATTTCTCATGGATCTGGAGGCTGGGAAGGCCAAGACCAAGGTGTCGACAAATTTGGTTCTGGTGCAAGCCCACTTCCTGGTTCATAGATGGCCGTATTCTTGCCATTTTCTCATATGGCAGAAAAGGCAAGAGATCTCTCAAGGGTCTCTTTTATAAGAGCACTAATTCCACTCACGAGGGCTGCACTTCATGACCTAATTACTTCTCAAAGACCCCACCACCTGATACCATCACATTGGGAATTATGTTTCAACATACAAATTCTGGGGGACATAAACATTCAGTCTATAGTGTCACACTTGTCAACCCCTGGGATCATACAAGTACTGTATGTCTATTCAAAGATTTCCAGGGATGAGGAAAGCTATAGAACTCTAGATTGTGTAGATTTCCATTTCAGAGCTTTTTTTCAGATTCCTTAAAAGCAAAAATAACTTTAACATTTGTGCCCTTTATTTGTGTCCTTTTTTCCCTGACCATTCCCAACATCAATTTTCAGCCTTACTGGTTTTATTTTGAGTTTGTAAAATATAACGTGACACTAACACCAAAACTATTTTATTTTTTTTAATATATTTTATTGATTTTTTACAGAGAAGAAGGGAGAGGGACAGAAAGTCAGAAACACCGATGAGAGAGAAACATTGATCAGCTGCCTCCTACACACTCCCACTGGGGATGTGCCTGCAGCCAAGGTACATGCCCTTGACCGGAATTGAACCCGGGACCTTTCAGTCTGCAGGCCGATGCTCTATCCACTCAGCCAAACCAGTTTCGATACCAAAACTATTTTTAAAGAATACTCAGAGAAGTATCACTCTCCCATACCTTGTCCCTATTCCTCCATCCTTTCCACCCTGCTCCTACCCATTCATTCATTAATTCATCCAACTTTTATGATCCCCCACTGCTATTGTTTCTTGGTTCTCAGGACAACACATTTTATTTCCATTGGGATATCCCACTATCTTTCCTCCCAGATGGAAACTTGAGACTTGCCCCCAAACCCCAGTCAGCATTAGCAGCAGACCCCTGAGTAAAAGGAAGAAAATCAGCCTCAGACCCTTATTCATTCCTGGAGTGACGCTGCTCATCGCTGTACTTGAAACTCACTTCTTTGGTACACTATACCTGGATCCCTTACAGCAAACTGTGAGTGTTTTTCTCTCTTTTCCCATGTCCAGCATGGAGAGAGAGAGATTGGGTCCAGTTTCTGAGTAGAGGAGCTGGGGATTAAGAAATAAAAGTATAGAAGACGAAGACGCAGTAATAGAAAAAATAGCTGGGGCTGGGTGGGATGTCTGTTCTCTCTGAGGGAGAGACAGCATCTGACACCCAAACAGCAGCAGTTTATTTATAATCCAAAAATACAAAAGTGCCAGAATCCAATCCCCATCTCACCAATAGAAAGATGTGGATAGGAAGCCCAGAAGGCTGGTAAACAACCTTAATTGGCTCTGAAAGATCAGAGCTAAAACATTGTTAATTAAAGCAGCTTCCCCATCAATCATGTAAATCCTTACTGATAAGATAATCTGCCTGTTACTGGAATTGCCTGCCTAAGGGCAATAGGTGTATCCTAAACCTGAACAAAAGGGATAGCCAGACGCCTTGGATTTCGCCCACAAACAGGTATATCTACACAATGGAATACTATGCTGCAGTAAAAAAGGAGTCCTTACCATTTGCAACAGCATGGATGGAACTGGAAAGCATTATGCTAAGTGAAATAAGCCAGTCAGAGAAAGACAAATACCACATGATCTCACTCATTTGTGGAATATAATGGCCAACATAAACTGATGGACAGGGACAGATCCAGAATGCTGGTCCTCAGGGGGAAGGTACAGGAGGGAGTGGGGAAGGAGGAGAGATCAACCAAAAGATTTGGATGCATGAATATAAGCCTAACCAATGGACATGAACACCAGGAGGGTTAGGGCATGAGTAGGGGGAGGTTTGGAGGGGTTAATAGAGGAATAAGGACACATATGTAATACCTTAATCAATAAAGAAATTTTGGGGGGAAAAAAACAGTTAAGGAATGCTCAAGATGTCTTGCCTGGGGCACCCCCCACAGCAAACTCAACCTGGGAACTATGGCCAGATCTCAGCGGAAAATACTTCCAGATGATCTTCCAGAAAGATGTTTAAGAAAGAGATTGTGCTGCTCTGTGGTTTGGCTTTCCTCAGGCCCCAGTGTGGCCATGGCTTTCCCTGACTTCAGAGAGCTGCCCTGTAAGCAACAAGGACTCCACTCATTGGAATCCTTTATGGAACTTACAGTTAACTCTTCAACAAAAGGAGCCTGACGCCGTTGGTCTTGGCTGGGTCCAAGATGAGTCATCGCCTGTTTCAAGTACCTGATTGAATATGGATAGAATGAAGGGGCTCGCTGGGTGTTCTGGCCAGTGGAACAGTTCCATGTGGAGACGAGGGCTGGGGGAGACTGTGTTCTCAGCGCAGAAGGCACGTGGGGCACAGAGCAGCTGGGTTGGCAGCTTCTCCAGCTATGAGTCACTCACTTGATCGCAGCCCTCCTCCTGCAAACGGGCCCGCCCTGCGCCAGCTGCTGGGCCCCTGCTTATCACTGGACAGCCCCCTTTGTTTCAGCGCTGAAAAGGCAGCAGCCCAAAGGAGAAGGCTTTGGAAGGAAGAAAACCAAGGGCATTTTTAAACAGCACCAGCTCACAAGTGCTCCCACAGAAGGGCATTCAGCAGGGTCCTCGCAGGCCTCTCAGGAAGCTGCTCTCCCGAGCAGTGGGCTCGAGTCATGTGATTATCACCTTTCAGGTCCTGGGAAGTCTGGAATGCCTCCTTTGTGGTTCCTCTAAAGTGACCCTGAAAGGAAAGAAAGGATGTAGGGGAGACTCGTATTCCTGGAGTGATGTTAGAGCATGGCACAAGCCCTGGGAATGACTACGGTTGGCTCTCCTGTGGTGTCTGTGCCATTTAGCAAACAGAAACCTGCCACCTAATCCAGTCCCTTGTCTGGTTTTCACTCACATACTTCTGTGTTCTGGGCACCAAGAAAGAAATTCCTTCATACGGGCAAATCCTTCATTCATAGACTCCCTGGGTTGCCTAAACAGAAGTTCTTAGCTTGGTGTCTAATGAAAACATTGAAAAACTATGAATGACATGATAATAATCTCTTTGTTTACCTGAGTTCTCTGTGCCAAAAGACTTAAAGTCTTAGTATTTAAAATATCATTTTACCTTCTTACAATATTTCTCTGATATATGTAGGAACCAGAATGGGTGACCTACATTTTTAAGAGAAAATTGAGGTCTGGAGAGGTGAATAGATAGGTGAGTTGTAAACGAAGAGTTGCATGCCTGCTGTTCTCCACTAAGCACCCCTGAACCACGTGTGATCGAATGTTTACTGGGGACCCAGCAACGTCCTGGCTGACCTTGAACATTCAACTCAGTTTTACCCTGCCCATAAAAGCTAGCACCCCTTTCTCCTCTGCCCTCCTCACTCCTGGGTCATTCTTGACTCACTATTGAGTCAGTCTTGTGGATGTAGGAACTGTTTTTTTATTTTATTACTAGTGGCCTGGTGCACGAAATTTGTGCACGCAGGGGAAGGGGGAGGGGGGAGTGGTTGTCTCTCAGCCCGACCTGCATCCTCTCCAATCTGAGACCCTTGTGGGATTGGGCCTAAACTGGCAGTTGGAGAACCCCCTCGCAATCCGGGACTGCTGACTCCTAACCACTCACCTGCCTGACTGCTTGATCACCCCTAACCACTCTGCCTGTTGGCCTGATTGCCCCAACCGGGTCCTCCTGCTCAGCCCCAATGGCCACCCCACCACCAGCCTGATCACCCTCAACTGCCCTCTCCTCCTGGTCTGATCACCCCTAACCGCCTCTGCTTCAGCTGCGGCTGGGGCTGCGATCAGGACCCTCACACAGGAGGCAGGGGGCCGGGCTGGAGCCCCTGCTGCTGCTGGGGCTGCAATTGGGACCTGTGCCACCCACAGCGCCACCATGGCTGGCTAGGGGCAGAGGGGGCCCGCCCACCATCTTGCGTGGGGGTTAATTTGCATATTGCTCCTATTGGCTGGTAGTATAGTGAAGGTACAGTCAATTTGCATGTTTCTCTTTTATTAGATAGGATAATGAGTGGTGATGTAGCATGTTCTTTCTCATAAAGTAGACTGTGAGGCCCCTGAGGTCAACAGTCATGTCTGAAACCACTTTACTTCCCCATTCCTTAGCTCCTTGTGTTGTACACACTCAGCACTTAATAAAAGTGTTGATGCCATTAATGATGATGTGTGGTTCATAGGTGATGACAACAGCCACTACTTAGAAAAAATGATGCCCCTCAAATCATATAGGGCAGTGGTCGGCAAATTCATTAGTCAACAGAGTCAAATATCAACAGTACAATGATTGAACTTTCTTTTGAGAGCCAAATTTTTTAAACTTAAACTTCTTCTAATGCCACTTCTTCAAAATAGACTCGCCCAGACCTTGGTACTTTGTGGAAGAGCCACACTCAAGGGGCCAAAGAGTCGCATGTGGCTTGCAAGCAACAGTTTGCCAACCACTGATATAGGGTTTTAAGTTGGCAAAGTACTGCCCTGGGCCTTATCTGATATCAGCACCCCAAGGGCACACAACATCCCCAAGTATAGAGCATGGCAGGAAGCCTCCAAGTCTGTGACTTGTCAGACAGTCCTCATGACTGGTGAGTGACAGGACTCAGCCTGGAACCAAGTCTGTGTTCAAAGCCAGTGGTCTCTCCTCCACACCACAGCCATCACTGTTGTTTATGAAGAATTACACCCTTGCCCCCACTGAGATCCCCGAGGCCTCTGGTACACCAAAGCTGCTCTGTATTTTTCTATACTGTACGGCTCCCACTGGAATAGTGCTCCATTACGAATACCAAAAATTAACATTGAAGGCACATTTTCTATTTTCTTAGGCATGTCATGCAAACACGGCCTCTCTGATGAGGTGAGTAGTAACAGCTGTGCACAAATTTTAATAGAACATTTTCAATTGAATTACCCTAGACACACTTCCACTGTGACAGTGTGCCCTATGGTACCCCAGACTGAGAACATTCTCTCTTGCATCATCTGGTCAACCTAGACCAGTGGTCTTCCAAGCTGCCAGCCTCCCTGATGCTGAGGCCTGGATGGACCTATCACATGGGCATGTGGAGATGTTCAAGGTGTCTGCCCAGTTGAGCCCTTGCCAGGCCCTACACCAGGCTCTGCTTCTGGCCTCCCAGGCTGCATGCCTGCCCTGAAACCACTATGACTGCAAGGTCCCCTTTATGAGGTGTCTCCCTCCTCAGATTTATCACCTTGTGTTCAACCCCAAGCAGGACAGCTGGACAGAGAGAGCAGTGAGGTTTGCCTGGACGACTGGTTTAAAACACCACGTTCCACCTGCTGGAATGACTCAGTGGTGGAGCGTTGGCCACTGAATGAGGAGGTCTCAGTTTGATTCCAGGTTAGGCTACATGTCCATGTTGAGGACTTGATCCCCAGTGGGGGTGTGTAGAAGGCAGCAGGTCAATGATTCTCTCTCATCATTGACGTTTCTCTCTCTCTCTCTCCCTCTCCCTTCCTCTCTGAAATCAATAAAAATATATTAAAACACAAAAACAAAACCCACCTAATTCCATTTTCTGCACCAAACTGTAGCTACTGGGCAGAAAGGAAGCAAAAATCTGCAACTTCCCAAGCTTTTCACTTTGTATTGTGAGATTTTCCTCCTTCAGGCCGAGTCTGCGTGTCATTAATATGCCAGCTTGCTGGGATACCTTGGGTGGATGATGAAACTGTCCTGATATTCCCAGCAGCTAAACCTCCTAAACAGGGGTGTGCATAGATGGGCTCAGTGCTGCAAGGCATCCTGGCACAGCGTACCTCAGCAGGTCAGCAGGCAGCATTTACAAAAATTCTCAGGGGACTCCTCTTACAGGAGGGATTTTTTTCTTCTTCTTTAATGCTTAGGTATCATTTAGGATGAAATTTAGTGAAAACCACCAATCCAGTGTTGTACATAAGTTTATAAATCATTGCAATGTTTTTTCCATGATTTTAAAGAAATAACTGTGGACCGAAATTTTTCATTATGTTGTAAGGTCCTGCTTTCTGGGGTCCCCAAACTTGGATCAGCTTTAAAACACACTTCTATTTCTTGGCAGTGGCCCATGGGTGCTTTGCTTTTGAGCTGCTTCTCAGTGTGATGCTTTTACTGCAGGAATTCAGTTTTCTAAAACGGATGTCTCAGTCTTTCTGGGGTAAAGGATCCATAAACCTCCAGAGCCTACCCAGTGTCCCCGACAGTGACACTTGCTACCTCTGCCTCGTTTCTCTCCATTTCCAGTCACAAAGGTCTGCCAAGTGAGCTAAGTCCTCAGCAGACTATTTCATCAGCCCCAGTACAGGCATGTCAGGGCTCTGCCAGCAAGAATCTGGTTTCAGCAGCAACTTTCCTTTTAAAGGGCCAGGGTAATTGCTTCTACCCAAAACTCAGAGGATCGCATTGCAGGAAGCAAACACAGGGTAGCAGGGCATCTTGGCGGACGAGCTCCTTCCTTCTCCCCATTGGCCTCCAAACAAATGGCTCTCTGGGGGAGTGATGTCTACATCAAAAGCCGCCTGTCACTCAGTGGGCCTCCCAGATGGGGAAGTGTTTGTTTTGGCTCAGGACGAGTGAGTTCTCTGCATCCGGAGCCAGGGGCTGGATGCTCTGGACACTTGCTGGCTGCAGCAGGGCGGGTTGGCGGGTGTCGTGCCTTTCCCAGCTTCCATCACCCGAAAAGTTAGAGGAAGGTTAGACAATGCAAGAACTGAAGATCTCCCCCAGCCAGAGTAGCTCACTGGCTGAGCATCAACCTATGAACCAGGAGGTCGTGGTTCGGTTCCCGGTCAGGGCACATGCCCAGTTGCATGCAGGCTTGATCCCCAGTGGGGAGGAGTGCAGGAGGCAGCTGATCAATGATTCTCTCTCATCATTGACGTTTCTGTCTCTCTTCCTCCCTGAAATTAATAAAAATACATTTAAAAAAAGAACTGAAGATCTCCAGTCCAGGCTGCTAGGTGAGCTGCAAGAGTTATAAAAGCTCTTCTTAAGCTTCTGAGTTGATAATATCCAGCTCTTGGTAAAAGCATAACATTACAGACAGAAACAAGAAAATCTTCCTATTTAACTTGTTCGTTCTTGCATCCATAGAATTTAGGAAAGTTGTCTGCATTGAAAAGTCAATTAATTATACAAGTGGCATACCAGCATCCTGGGGTGAGAAATTGTGCTTTCTCTCTGTCAGTTACTGGTGGTAATGGAATCACCGTTTGATGTCTGAGCCCTAAACCATTTCCTCAGTCGTTGCCTTTTTCATTGATAGAAGTTTGTAGCATCGTTCAGCGACTTAGAATTATGTCAACCTCAGAAAGCTCTCCTAACTCACGTTTACACTCAGGTAAGACCCTCACTCTCAGCTCTGCACCATGGGCCCAGCATGCCTAGTAAGGAATGGGTTAGTCATGTGGGAACAACTAGAGAACAAAGTCACGACTGTGTCCTGTGACTTTTATACATGAGGACGATAGAAACAAAGAAGAGATTAGTGGTTGAGGATAGGGATAGTCAAGAAACAGTGGCCAAAATACATTAGTATGGTATTGAGGCAGGTCTTGAAAAGAAGTTACGGTCATTTTCTTAGAGAGTTCTAAGGTCTGGAACTTGAATAATCCTCGTAAAATAATATAGCACTTAATATTTGCATATACATACCTTTCACAAGTGTATCTTCTTTAATCCCATTTTCTAGATTCCTTGTCTCACTAATCCTTGTACAATTTTTTCAAGGAAAAAAGACTTTATTTCTACATATTTTACATCTTTCAAAACGCGACCCATGAGCCAGCAGCATCTGCAGCCACTAGAAACTTGAAAATGCAGAACCTCAGGCCCACCCAGGACCGGCTGACCAGAATCTGCATTTTAACAGATCCCCAGGGGATTTGTAATTTAAAGTTTGAGAAGTACTGCTGTGCACGTTTACCTCTCCAGACCACCTGTCTTTACAAATAATACTCAATTATGATAAAAATGCTTCATTTTTTAACATCACTGAGATACAATTTGCACACCATGCAATTCAGTCATTTGTAATGTACCATTCAGTGGTTTTTAGTACTTTCACAGACTTCCACACCCATCACCTCCTAACCCTTCATTTCCCCATGACTCTGGCCAATCTTAATTTGCTTTCTGTCTTTATAGTTTTGCCTATTGTGGACATTTCATATAAGTGGAACCACACAACATGTACTCTTTGTGACCGTCTTCTTCATTCAGTATAATACGTTTTTTTAATATATGTTTTATTGATTTCAGAGGGGAAGGGGGAGAGAGAGAGAGAGAGAGAGAGAGAGAGAGAGAGAGAGAGAGAGAGAGAGAGAGAAACATCAATGATAAGAATCATTGATCGGCTGCCTCCTACACTCCCCTTATCAAGACCGCAACCTGGGCATGTGCCCTGACAGGGAATAGAACCGTGACCTCCTGGTTCATAGGTCAATGCTCAAAGCACTGAGTCACACGGGCCTGGCTCAGCATGATATTTTCAAGGTTCATCCATGTCATAGCATGTCTCAGTACCTCATTTCTTTTTATTTCCAAATAATACTCCATTGCGTGGATATACATTTTATTTGCCCGTTCATCAGTTGATGGACATTTGGGCTGTTTCTTTGACTATCATGAAAAAGTGTTCAAGTGTTTGCGTGGACACACGTTTTCATCTCTGTCAATATATCACCGAGAGTAGAATTGCTGGGTCATGCTTTATGTTTTTAGTATATTTTCATGTGTTTCAGCAAGGCCAGCAATCCCCATTTAAAAGATGTAGAAACTAAAGTCCAAGAGGTTGACTTGTTTGAGGACCCCTAGAGATTAGGTCTATCTTTTGACTTTATGTTGGATTAGATTGGTGAATGGTATAATTAAAAGAGACCAGGTTAATTGTTTTTTCCAAAATCACCCAAAAGATTGAGTTGAATAAAGGAACATTGTGATCTTGGGTTGACAATATTCCTTCTCAAAGGGTCTAATTTAGTCTCTCTACTACTTAGACTGAATGAAATGTTTCTTCTAATCAATGTTTTACTTATACAAGGCAGTCTGAAGGGGAGACATTTTAAAAGACAATTACACAAAAGTCAAGTGCAAGATAAGCTCTCTATTTCCCGTTTCTCCTTTACTATGAACTGGAGGCCCAGTGCATGAATTCATGCACAGGTGGGGTCCCTCAGCTGGCCAGTGATCAGGGGGCTGATGGGGGCCAGCCAGGAGGAGGGACCACAGGAGGTTGGCTGGCTGCAGGAGATTGAGTGTGGGAGTGCACTGACCACCAGGGGCAGCTCCTGCATTGAGTATCTGTCCCCTGGTGGTCAGTGTGTGTCATAGCAACTGGTCAACCAGTCATTCAGTCATTTGGTCATTCTGTCATTCGGTTGCTTAGGCATATATATATATATATATATATATATATAAAACGCTAATTAAAATGCATGGCTCCCTCTGCTTTTGCTAGGAGTTGAGAATTTATGTTATGGTTAGTTGCTTGCCTTTAGTTAAACAGCAGCTTTATGCATTGCTTTATGATTTATTTATCAATTTTCTATAGTACTTTTCCACATAAGAACTCACAGTACTGGTTATGTAATCTTTAGGATTCTATTTTTATACATCTCTAAGCACCTTAATGACTAGATTATCAACAAGAATGGTTCAAAGTGTAGCTAAAGAAAAAGAGAACAGGCTTGGCCGGCATGGCTCAGTGGTTGAGCATCAACCAATGAACTGGAAGTCATGGTTTGATTCCCAGTCAGGGCACATGCCTCTGTGTGGGGTGTGCAGGAGGCAGCCAATCAATGATTTCTGCTCATGATTGATGTTTCTGTCTCTCTCTCCCACTCTCTTCCTCTCTGAAATCAATAAAAACATATTTTAAAAATAAGAAAAAGACAACAAAGAAATTATTAGAGTGACATGAATATGAACTATACACATATATATGAACTACAATGGAGATATGATCTAAGGTACAAGGAGAGTACAAAGGAGGAGAAAACTGATTCTTCCATATGAAGTAGGGGAGAGGAGAAATCAGGAAAGATCACAAAGGAAGTGATATTGGAAAAGAGTTTGAAAGCACAATTAGAAGTGTGTACGATAGATAAGAGTGGAAAGAAAATTTTATTTTTAAAGCTATTTTGAGGTATAATTGACATGTAATAAGCTGCACACATTGAAATTTCAGATTTAGTAAGTTTTGACATAAGTAGGCACCCATGAAATCATGCCACAATCAAGATTATGACCATATATACTCATCACTCCCCAAAATTTCCTGTGCCCCACTGTAATTCCTCTCTCCTGCCTGGCCCCACCCACCGCAGGATCATCCTATTCCCAGGCAGACATTGATATGATTTCTTACCACATTCATTTGCATTTTTCTAGAATTATATATAAATGGAATCATAGAACATGTATTCTTTGCACTCAGCATTAATTATTTTGTGATTGACCTATGTGGTTATATATATCAGCATATTATTTCTTTTTATTGTTGAGCTGTTTTCATTGTGTGGATATATCAACACCTCTTTATGTATACTTGAGTTGTTTCTAGTTTCATAAAACTGCTGCAAGAACATTCATGTACAAGTCTCTGTAAGGACATACACCTTCTTTTCTCTTGGATAAATACCGAGGAGTGGAACGACTGGGTCCTAGGGTAGATATTAGGTTAACTTTTTAGAACCTGCCAAATAGTTTTCCGTAGTTGTTGTGCTGTTCTACACACTCACCTGTGGTGTGCGCATTTCAGTCCCTCCACATGACTTGCCCTGGCCAATCTTTTTCATCTTAATTTTACACATTTTGTGTGTGTGCATGAGGCACACGTTCTGTGAGTCCCTTGGGAGAAAATCGTTGAGGCAACAGGAACATTTAAATCTCTTATTTTATACTAGAGACCCAGTACATGGATTCATGCACCGGTGGGGTCCCTTAGACTAGCCTGCAGGGATCAGACCAAAACTGGCTCTTTGACCTTCCCCAAAGGGTCCCAAGAACCACAGCTGCCAAGTCACCGCAGCTCTGCAGCTCCTGTGTTGAGCATCTGCCCCCTGGTGGTCCGTGCATGTCATAGCGACTGGTCAGAGCATCTGCCCCCCTGGCGGTCATTGCACATCACAGCTTCCAGTCAGTCAAACAATAGGATGGTCACTTGGGCTTTTATATATATATAGGTTGCAAATTGTCTTCTGTAAAATTATTTATTTACCCCCTAACAAAAATTTCATCTTACACACCTCTTGAGATCCTCCTTCATTTCCCTCAGAATTCCTGTACAGAAAGATCCACATCCCATCTTTCCTGTGGGGCAGTGTGTGATGGAGGGTTTGGGGTTTTTGTTTTGTTAATTCGGATATCATCCTTAGCCTTCCTGTGGTCCCTGCATTTCCAGGTATCTCTGCAGAGGTAAGAGCCCCAGGGCACAAGGTAGGAGGAGTGGTGAGGTAGAGAGCAGGACACACAGGCTGCAGTCAGGATGAAGGGCATTGTGACAAAGGTCTAGAGTAGACCATGGGCTGTTTCCTTGCTCAAGTGTAATGAACTACTTGGTGTTCCTTTAAACTTGAATAAAAACTACAACTTTTCTTTTTTTGTCTCTCAGGCACCATCTCACTATTTGTGTCACTTGTAACTATGTTTACTTTTTATCATCTGTCTGTCTAAACTCTTTTTTAAAAAAATTCGGCCCACAGATTAGATTCGAGGGTAATTTGTAATGAGTTTTCCGGTTTTGTGGTTCTCCGGGGGCTATTTCCCTTTAGAAAAACAAATCACTCCTGCTTTTGTCTTGAGAAGCAGTGAAGGTTTCCGCCTTTTTCAAAGATGTTAGGGAACTTGATCGCACCTCACCTTGACCTTCCACTTGGCAATGGAGGCATTTCCTTTTCCCGTCAATTATTAACCCACCGTGATTCCTCACACGGACCGTCTGGAGGTGTGCGGAGGTTTGTCTCCCTAGAAAATGACTCACCCCAACCTAAGGAGGGACTGGACATGACAATTCCTTTTAAACCTTAGCTAGACCCAGCTGAAAACCCTGCACAAAGGACAGGGCTTCCTGGCTCATGGGGGGCTCTAACCAGCGGGAAACGGGTTAGATGGAGAATCAGCATCTGCCCCTTTGTTCTGACCAGAGCCTCCATGTGGTTGGTGCTCCTGGTGGCATCTGAGTTGGCCTTTCCCTGTGCTCTGTCGATGTTCTAAGGGCCTTGTCGGGGGTGAGTGGGGAGGAACGTAATGACTGGATGCAGCCTGGCTTTTTAACTTAAGAGCATGGTCATGTAAATACATGAGTGAGTAAGATCCTCTTTCTCACCACCATGCCTCTGGAACACACACCATAGTCTCTGTGTTCTGTTGAAGTGCTTCTCCAAAAAGCAGTCTTTCTCAAGATGGCCAAATGGCTCCATGGAGGAGAGACATCTTTTCTCCTGATGATGAGTCTGTCCACCCTGGGCACTGATTCGTTCTCCTTTCTTCTTCTCACGTGATTTTTCCCTTCCCCCTCTTTGGCTTTCTTTTGAGTTCCACCTTTCATCAGGGCAAAGACAGCTCCCAGGTCCAGTGCTGCCCTGAGAGTTCCTGGTCCATAGGAGTTCCCCATCGGTCCCATCTAGGTGGCCAGCCCTCAGGGGACACCATAGTTCCTTCCTGACTCTGCCTGCTGGCCTTGGCAGAGCTTCAGACCCGGGGTCCTAACCATTAACTGAAACTGGGGAGGGATGTCTCCACCGCCCCTGCTCTTTCTCCACAGCTAGCAGGTCACTCCACATCCTGCTTTGGCACAAATGAACACCAGTGGTTTTTACTGCAATGCTACCACTGTCTATGTGTTCACATTCCTTCTGTAACGTTTGGGGAGATGGCAGGAGATGCCATGAGCTCTTTTTTTTAAAAAGAAGGAAGTTGTATACCTTCCAAGTCACCACATCATCTGGTCACACCATGACTCCAAGCCCAGAGAAGGCCTGAATTTTCACTTTTCTCTCTGGGTCTTATCTGAGTTGGTAGACCTCAGACTATCTTTTAAACCAATCTAATCTCCCCTTTGCTCTGTTTTCATACCTGTACTAGGATTTTCCCATGGAGTCACGAAGATGGAGAAGAGACACCCCCAGATTGGCCCTTTCCCCAGGCCACCCTTTGCCTTTCTGGTGTCCTCCCAGCCTCGCTGAAGGGGAGGGGTCCCCCCGCAGCCGATGTTTACCACACAGTCCCTGTGACAGAGTCTGTCCTATTCCGCCAATGACCCCAACTATGGAGCAGAGCCTTCAAGCCCTGCTGACCTCCCCTTCCTAGTCCAAGGAGCCCCCTGAGATGGGTTCTTCTTACTGCTCTGCACATACCATCACCACCACCCAGCCCACATTCTCTCCTCCCCCCAGTGTGGAAGAACAATGGTCTCTGATAAGGTGTCACTTGCCAAGTTCCCAGGAAAGTTGCCTTCTCGCAGACAGAGGATGTGAGGGAAGGCAGGAAGCTGCAGTGGTCACGAGGCAGTGCCCTGAGTGCCCTCACGGACAGACGAGGTCATGGCTGACTGCTGAGGTCAGCCCAAGGGAATGTTCCTAGGTAACATCCCCTCCTTGGCAAGGCCGGTGAGTCACAGGGAGAGGGGAGCCCTACCTTGACGTGAGCAAAACTGCACACTCAGGGCAAAACGAGGGAGCAGGCCGTTAGTCACTCCTGGGCTTGGCACAGGTTCACCTACTGAGTCTCCGCATCCCTCTTTTCTCGCAAATCCAGGTTCTGGCTGCTCCTCGCGTGGTGGGCTCTTCCAGGCTGTTGGAGTGAGTGGGAGGAAGCCACTCACCTTGCCCAGCTGTTTCCATGGGGAAGGAAGAGTCCATTCAGTTGAGGACAAGAGGAGGTGCCCCTGGCACAAGGTAGAGAATTGGCAAACATTTACTCACTGAGCTGAGATGTGGGAGTCCACACGCACCACCATCCAGAGCTCTCTCCTCCAAACTCTAGGAGAATCGCATTTTCTCAGCAGAATGGATTGAGAGTCAGATCAAGTCTCTCACTTAGAAATGGTACCAATGGGCCCAGCACTTCCAAAGCGGGCTCCGGCATCTGGGAGAAGACTATAGTGGCTGTAAATGTGGGCAACCACTAAGTTAGCCAATGAACGACAAGCTATGACACAATGAATGAGAGAAGGTGAGGAGAAATAATAATAGCGAACACTAAAGTAGCAGTCACTATACATGCCCATTTCTAAATATGAAACATTTACTAACTCATTGAAGCTTCCTGGAAACCCCGTGAGTTGAATACTGTTATGAACCCCACTTTACAGATGGGGAGACTGAGGCACAGCGAAGTAAAGAAAATAAAGAAGTAAAATATAGCTACCTGCAATATAAGAATTAATAGTCTGCATATATTATAACAGAAGGTCGGAAAGAAATAATTTACCTGCAGGATTCGGGGACATTCCCGCTTACTCTCTCTGTCCTCACCAGGGAGGGCTGCATCATATGGAGTGTCATGTCCGAGTAAGCCTGAGTGCCTCCAGCTCTGGGACTCAGACCTGGGCAAGTAGCAGTCTATTTACATGAAAACCAAAATGGCTCCTGGGGAAGAAAAACACACACGTGACACTGGTCCTGAGGGAGAGAGAGGCAGGCAGACCTGCTTCTTACAAAACTCAAGAGGCTGTGATCCAGGAAAAGGATGGCTGTGTTAGTCTTTCCGATCTGTCTCCTGGTGCCGCCCATAGACCCATGCCTGACTCTTACTTTAAACAGAATATAAGTAGAGTAGCGTAAGAAAAGGGAATATACACTGAGTGGCCAGATTATTATGCGTTCAGAGATCATAATAATCTGGCCACTCCGTGTAGTTGCTTCACAAAACTTGGGTACAAGCTGCTGGACCAGTTTAAAGGCTCATACCATTAAAAGAGAGTCAAGAATCCTCTCCCATGTGTCCAAGGAAGATTATGCACCTCAACACCCTTTCCACCTCCCAGCCCTGAGGTTTCAACACCTCAGTATCTGCTGTATGGGCTCCAGGGTGTCTCAGGCGAAAGTGAACCATGGAACGCAATGATGCCAGAGGATGGCAGAGACTGTAGCACCCAGCAGCCTCGTGGTGCCCAGTGGGGTGGCCTGGCACCCAGCTCATGCACGTGGTACCCAGAAGAGGTCTCAGGTCCCAACCAGAACCCTGGTACCAAATAAAAGCTTTTGTGGTATCTGTAGTGATGGTGGGACTTGGTAGTTAGGTAGGCAGAGTGTCCAAACAAAGCAATGGAAACAAGAGAAATAATCTTATGTTCAGATAAACAGAAGAACACACCACAGAATTCCTGAAAAATAATTGTTGCAAGAGCAATAAACACAGGTGATTACTGTAAATATAACCTCTAATTAAAGCAAAAAAATTAAATAGCCTTATAAAGAAGTATTTGAGTAGCTTTTATTTTAACTTAGATTTTAGGCAAAATCTGTATTTTAACATAATAACGTGTTCTCCAATGATAATTTTCCTGAAGCCAAAGAATATATTTTAGGTTATCACAATATCAACCCAAAGGAGAGTTATTGTTTTTTAGGAATCCGTGCTCATTTTTACTTTCTTAAAGTTTTGCTAATTCTTGGTGAATCTTTGCTGTTTCCTATTGTTTGAGTAATATTGGTGTTCCTGTGGACAAAATCCAAGACTCTAGATGCACAAAGAAAGCTCCTGACATTTGGATCAAGACTTGCTACTTACCTCTTTCCCCCTGATGTTGATTCACTGTTGTCTTGGAAGCATGATCTTATTTATTAATCTGAACGACATTCTGGTTTTTGAAAGGGCAATTCTCTGAATGGCAAATAATGAAGTAAAAGCATGTAATCTCTTTAGTCCAGCTGTGTAGCTAGATGACTTTGTCTGAGAGGGTATATGTGTAAGAGTGCTCTCAACTAACCCTCTAGAGATCTCCTGGGTTACACCTAATGCAACAAATACTATTTAGCTTCAACAAAATAAGAATTGTATACTGTCTGGCTTGTCCTTAATTCTTCCCTAAGGGTCTATTTGGTTTAGCATCAAATATAAGATTAAGAAACTCCAAACTTCAGCTAAACAGCCACTCAAGGGATTTAGAGATGATCTCTTTACACAACAGAGAGTGAGCAGACATCTGACATCCCTGCGCGGAGAACACAGGCTATGCGTAGAACAAACCCACTCGTCCTAATGCTTTTTATTTGAAAGCAAAATAAAAATTACTGTGACTATACACTCAAAAAACTCAACTTCCGTTGTGTAAAATTTGGGGCAAGACAAAAGTGTCTATCAATTTATAATGAGAAAGAAAATATTGAAGGTTACAGTGACTAGGTGATCACATAAAAATGTGTGTATCTACATGTGTGTGCATATATATGTATACTGGAATTTGCATACATCTTAAATTTGCATAGCATAAATGAAATGGGAAAGTCACATCTAGTAACATTCTCAACAGGAATTCAAGCTTGGGTCTTGTAAGACAGATTCTAGTGTGCCTTGCTTCACCCCAGGCTGTACCCAAATGGGGATAGAAACTCGCAGGGCAGAGGAGAAAAAATGCAGAAAAATGTGGCTCATGCCCACCTACTGGCTAAGGATGAAGTATTTTTGCATAAGTGGTGGACCATAATATGCATTTTTCTCATGTATTCATGCCAGAAGCTAATTCCAGCAGGTCAGCAGGGCTGAGTCATCTGGAGACAGCTGAGGGCATCTCCCCAAACCTGAAAAGGATGCATAAATGATTGTTTGCTGCCAGACAGTTAGGGGCATTTTAATCTACATGTTATTGCCTCCTACTAGCCAAAACCTTAACAGCCGGAGGTAATTCTTCCAATCTGAACAATGGATTCTGTAGACCAAATCCTGGCCTTTGAAGTGTTTATCTACTTTGTCTTAGGACAATTTGTGTTCAGAGAAAAACAAGGGGTCCTGAGAACTTGGTTTCTTTAGCCAAGCTCCTCTGGCCCCCCCAATGCCTTTCAAAATTATATTTCGTCTCTGGACTCTTTGTTAATTTACACAAGTTTCTCCAGATCCCAAACCCTGCTAGATGCTGGATCAAGACCACTGGCATATTCAGACTTAATAAAATTGTTCTCAGAAGTTTTTTTAATATATATATTTTATGGAGTTCAGAGAGAAAGGGGGGAGGAGGGAGAAACATCAATGAAACATCAATGATGAGAGAGAATCATTGACTGGCTGCCTCCTGCATGCCCTCCCCCCCCGCCCCCCCACTGGGGATTGAGCCCACAACCGGGTATGTGCCCTGACCAGGAATCGAACCATGACCTCCTGGTTCATAGATTGACACTAACCACTGGAAAACACTGGCCAGGCTGTTCTCATAGTTTTAAAGAGAGGAAAAGCAGAGAAACAGGGAAGGAGAAAGAGATAGATGGTAATAGAGAGAATGAAGAGATATATCTCTTTCTCTGTGTCTCTCTGTCTCTGTCTCTCTTCAAGCTGCTTTTCTCCAAAGATATAGAACTATGTAAAGAGCTGCAAAATTCCACAGTGCAGCTCTACAAAGTTACAAACTGGGGAAATGGACTTAGACACAGGATTGGGAATGGAGGAATGCAGCAGGAAAGGTCAGGAAGGCAGAGGCGCCTCAGCAAAAGCACCCCGCAAGCCCGTTGGCCAGACCTGGCTCAGTTGGAGAGGTTGCCATGTCACAATGCACCGGCAAAGCAAAGTCACTCCTAGTTTATCTGCCAACGAGGGAAAAGACATAGTTTAATATTTGCATTGTGTCTGCAAGGTCGATGCAAATATTTGTGTACAAACACATTTAGATGACAGCGATGGATGGTGACATTTTGTAGAATTAATTATTTCATGTTCATAACGCTGGACTGCGTGGCGAATTGTTGGGTGGAGAGCACAGCTGTTGTATCCAACCCCTTCACTTACAGAGGAGGGGATGGATTCGGGTATCCCATATGGTTTGCATATGCATGGCTTATGTAAAGTGATATTTTTAAACGTGAGGGCGTAACTAAGCATTCAGAACTATTTATTTAAACTCTCTTGGCTTCCTTTGATTCTCCAGAGTCCTAAGTTTTCTACAAGTGGAATTAGAGCCGTCATCTTTGTTACAACTTCATTTCCGCAATGTCAACTCTTCCTCTAGGCAGACCTCTTGCCCGGAGAAGAAATGCTGATGATATGGCAACAGCAACCAAATAGAAGATTAGGTGCTGCTGGGGGAAGAGTATTACTCATAACTTGGTATACATCCTGTCAATTATCAAGCCTTGATGAATGGTATGTGACGGGAAACCAGGAAGTGGCAAAAGACCTACCAACCCCATCTCTCTGACAGGGAAGGTGGAGCGGTGAGTGATTGCATACCAGGCACCTTGCCACACTCACCGCAGAGCAGGGCTGGGTCCATTCATCACGAAGGCTGCAGGAGACAGCCTCTGCTCTGCTACAAAGTGTAGGCATAAAAAAAAGGGTTTGACATTCAGGGCTAAGAAGATGAGCCAATGGTATAAAGAGTCCAAAATGGATATCCTGTCCCAAACCAAAATGTTAGTTAAGAGTGAGGGCAGAAGAAAAATCTTGCAAGCAAAAAGGGTAGCTTAGCTTAAAAAAAAAAAAAAGCATCTTTTGCCCACTGTCTTTTCCAAGTTTGTAAATAACATAATCTAACCAATGTGTCATACTGGAGAGAAAAAATACTTTTTTTCCACATTTCTGTGTTGATGAACAGTCTGTAATTTAATTTTAGAGCAGCAGGCCCCGAGTTGCATGGCTTTGACATGGAAGATCTCACCCAATGGAAGGACTCCTCTCTAATACCCCGGGGACAGACACAGACCCAGTTAGTCCTTGAATGTTGCCAGTGTTACCAGCAAGTCGTGACCTACCCAGGCATGTCATTCTACCTTCAAACAGTTCTAATTATTACTAAGTCCTATGAAATAGGATGAGGTTGGGTTTAGGATACTTCTAGAAGTTCACATGTCCCTCACCAAGTATATTGTGCATGAAATAATCTGATTGGGAGCTTTGTTTGACCAAAAGAAGGAGGTAGAGAGGGAAGACAAAGAGAATAGAGACCACACAGAGTTCCATTCTAGCCCTTTGGCCTGGTTGGAGCCGTGGTAAAAGTGAGGATTAAGGGCCAGAAACTGATAAACTCCGAGCACAAGCACGCTACCAACTGGGGTCAGCAGAGAGCCTTTCCCTGCCGTTGTCATGGCGCCCAGCTCTGCTGTGAGCCTTAATGACGGGCAACTTGGGGGACACTGGTCAAGGGCACCTGTGCAAAGACATTGGCCTTATTTGTGACCCAACTGCTATAGTAAGTATCATTGTAAGGCCGCTGACCTGGAGAACTGAGACAGACTAGGAAATGAATGCAGCAGGTGTCTTGGTGGAACTGGTGTAGACAGGCTGGGTATTGGGAAAGTCCCAGAAATACTTCGGTTGGGAGGCAGGGGGACAGGAGTTGTGGGTGCAGGGAACTGCCTGTGAGTAGCAGTGCGGACTGACGATCCCCTGGGTCACAGGTCTCAGTGCATCCAGGCTGGTGAGCCAGACCAGCACCTGGACCGCATATATGAAGATTCAGTCACTTCCTTTGCAACAGAAGCTAATTAAATTGCTTCTCATTTACAGAGACTGTGAGGGTCGAATGTGTTATTAACTCTGAACAGTAGTTGTCTTTTAAGTCACAGGGTGCTTTTGTCAATAGAAATAATTAATGACTTCCATATTTTCATAATATAAAGCATGCTTTAATCTCAAACAATATGAGCAGTGAGAAGCAATAAAGTTAAAAGCTGTCAGTTAAAGGAAGAATGACCATGTAATATATCATCCAAACCCGGACACTTCTGAGAGTGAGAGTGTTATTATTATGCTGAAACAAGAAACAATAATATGGACTGTTCTGGGTAAACTGGGCCATATGGTTACCCTACCTACAAGTGATTCAAGCTTGGTAAGACATAAATGGGCACTGAAATCAAGCAGCAATACTTGTGTTTATCCAACCGCATGCAATGCAGCCTGAATGTGGCTGGGCCATTTTGAAGCCTTGGCATCCTCTGCCAGCTGATGCCAACCTTCTCCACCACCAACAACAAAGAAAAGGGTGAGGGGGACAAAATATTCTAGAAACCTCAAAGGGTAATATAGATTTTTTTTCTTGCAATTTTATTTTGTATTGGTTTCAGGTGAGCAGCTTAGTGGTTAGGGAAGGACTGTGCTGACCTTTCATGCCTTCTTCAGTGGCCACTCTCCCCAAATCTGCACGTGCCCATCACCCAGATGCTTCCCAAACCCAGTCCTTTCTGGCTTTTATGGAGGCTCATCCGACACCCATGGTTGACTAAGTCATTGGCCACCGGCTGTTGGTTGTGGGTGACCTAGAAGTCAGGGCGTGGGACTGAAAGTTCCAACCTGCTAATCACATGGCTGGTTCTTTAGGCAACCAGCCCTTATGTAGCTGAGGTTCAAATGTCACTTCCTTAACATCACATCACTTAGGAAATTTCAAGTTTTAGCAGCTTTGTGCCAGAAACAGGGATGATGACCAAAAATATGTTTCCTTTCTTCATTTTATTTTAAATCTTTATTGTTGAAAGGATTACATATGCTCCTTTCCCTCCCTCTCCCATTGACCTCTTCTAGCCTGCCTCCACCCTCCACCCCAGTATATTTCTTATTATAAACTACTAGACACCTGGTGCACAAAATTCATGCACAGGTAGGATCCCTAGGCCTAGTTGGTGATCAGGGCCGGCCAAGGCCTTCCTGTCCCCCGCCCCCCAACCCCCCCCCCCCCCCCGGCCCGCTGCCAGCTGCTGGCTGGGCCTCCCTTCATTCTGTGCTGCCCCCTGGTGGTCAGCACACATCATAGAGAGCAATCGAACTCCCAGTCAGTCAAACACCCAAGGGACAATTTGCATATTAGCCTTATATTATATAAGATAATAAATATCACACAATCAGGAGTAAGTTGAGGGGAAACACCAGCTAAGGCTTTTCTATTTTTTGAAGGAGGGTAAAGCTGTTGATTAATTGTATTTTTTAATTATTTTTTTTTGCAGTATAACTTAGATTTAATAGTAGTACATATGTTTTCCTCCCTCCCCCTCATTATCCTCCCCCAATTCTTTTTTAAATTAAATATGCATGTTCTATTTTCTGGGTCAATACTGAAAAATGGAAACAGTGTATCACTTAAAAATACCAGAAGGAAAATATTAAGAAATCCAATGATGGCTGGCTGGCGTGGCTCAGTGGTTGAGCGTCGACCTCTGAACCAGGAGGTCACGGTTTGCTTCCCAGTTGGGCACAGGCCCAGGTTTCAGGCTCGATCCCCAGTGTGGGCCAAGCAAGAGAGAAAGGAAGAGTATGAGGGAGAGGAACCTAGGAGGAGAGAAAAGGACATTAGAAAATAAAAGATAATAAGCACACTAAATGTAAATGAACTAATTAATATCTCCAGTTCAAAGAGAAAGATAGACTAGATCTTTTCAGATATCCAACTGCATTCTGTTTGCAAGAAGTCAGCTTAACAATTTAGAACACAGTAAGACTGATTTTAAAAAATAGGAAAAATCTGCTAGGCAAATCCTACAGGGATGAAAGTAGGATAGCTACTTAAATAGAGATGAAAGAAACTTTAAAGCTGAAAGCATCAATGACAATTAAGAAGATCACTACATAATGATAAAAGTTTTAACTCACCAGGAAGATATGTCAATTCAAAATTTGGATAGCTTCAATAAAATAGCTTCAAAATATATAAAGCAAAATTTGGAAGAATTACAAATTATGCATCAATCATGACAGTGGCAGATTCTAATATACCTCTTTAGCAACTGACAGATCAAGCAAGCAAAAAGGAGTAAGCTTGATCAAAAAGTCGTTATATCTAAAAATCATATTTGAGGCCAGAAAGCAAGCATAACAACTATTTTTTAAATCAATCTATTTTCTATAGACGATATCTGGCTAGACCACAATTAAACTAGACATCAGTACTAAAAAATTAATTCCACACTGCACCTCTCAAAAACCAACTTGGGAAATTAAAAATAAATAATCTTCTGTTAAAAGAAGTCTTAACTTCTTAGAAAATACATAGAATTACAAAGTAAGGAAAATGCTACGTCTCAACACTTCTGTGTTTTGTAGTTAAAGCAGCACTTAGCAAAATAAAAGACTTATATACATTTTTAAAAAGATGACAATATATGCCGAAACCTGTTTGGCTCAGTGGATAGAGCATTGGCCTGTGGACTGAAAGGTCCCAGGTTCAATTCCAGTCAAGGGCATGTACCTTGGTTGCAGGCACTTCCCCAGTAGGGGGTGTGCAAGAGGCAGCTGATTGATGTTTCTGACTTTATCCCTCTTCCTCTCTGTAAAAAACCAATAAAATACATTTTTTAGAAAGATGACAATATAAGAGCTAAATATTCTGTTTAAAAAGGTGAACAAAGAATGTCATAATCAACCCAAATAATACAGAAGAAAGGAAATGCTAACTATTCCTTCCCTGTTATTTTATGGTCATTACCTAACATTGTTGTCCCTGTTTTAGTTTTATTGGTCTGATCTTGTTGCTATGCATTTGATATTCATCTTGTTAATTTAGAAGTTCTGCCATCTTATTACATTCAATTAATGACCTGTGTTTTTTTTTTCTGCTCTATAAATTGGAAAAAAATGCCTCTATTGCCCTATTCTTTCAAAGCTATTTCTCCCACTGAGACCAACTAGTTCCCCTACTGATGTCCTCCTTCTCCTTTCTCCACATTTTGCTCACAACCTAATGGCATGAAACCTGTATAATCCTTTCCTTTTTCTTCTTTCTTTTCTTTCCCAGAACTCATCTAGCTCAGCGCCAGTTCTTCTACCAAGAAAAAAAAAATTTAAGGATGGGATGGAGAGGAATCTTCACTGAGAGCCCACAGCTACTGTTGGTCCCAACTCTAAAAAAAATGAGGAAATTTATACTACTATTAGATAATACTTACAGGCTTTTCAACTCCAATGTAAATCAGATATTACATTTTAAAAGGGTTCATGATTATGATCATTTATGGGATTAGAAGCGTCATGCAAGAAACACTTTAGAACAAGTATTTTTAAATATATATATATATTTTTTTTTACAGAGAGGAAGGGAGACGGAGAGTTAGAAACATCGATGAGAGAGAAACATAGATCAGCTGCCTTCTGCACACCCACCACTGGAAATGTGGCTGCAACCAAGGTACATGACCTTGACCAGAATCGAATCTGGGACCCTTCAGTCCTCAGGCTGACGCTCTATCCACTGAGCCAAACCGGTTAGGGCTAGAACAAGTATTTTAAGGAAAGGACTAGTTCTTGACTTGTAATGCTTTTACGAAAAACAAACTAATCTGGAGTCAGGAGACTGAGATTGAAACTGGATGGCAAGATCCCCTGAGTTTTCAAACTTGTTAATACTGATCCTATAGGAAAGGAAAATATTTGTTCCCATCCCTAGAACAATTACAATGCCTCTCAAACTTACTGTGTGTACAAATCACCTAGAGATGTTCCACCACAGGTTCTGATCCGGGAGAGGGCCTGAGAGTTTGCATTTCTTACCCAAGAGCAAGAGCATGCCCACAGTGCCTGTCTGGCTCAGTTCAGTAGCCAGGCTCTGAATATTTGTAGTGGTGAGTGGAGACCTCTGGCGGCCAGAATAGAAATATTCAATCACTTTGTCATACAGCTATATATTCTTTTCCTGGGAATGTTAAAAAAATAATAACACACACACACACATATCCCCCAAAGCCAGCAACTGATATATTTCTATCAGAAATGATATAGGCAAAGCCAACATAGTTTATTAATTCAGACTTATTAACCTGGAATTTGGTGTCATTCCAACAGACCACACTGCTAGTGATAATCAACAATGGAATGAATTTAGTCTATTAAGTGCTAAGGCAAATTCATTTCTTCTTAAAACTAATAAAATTGAAAGCGAACTTAGTAGTAGCCTTTATATACGAATAATGAATGAGTTATAGATGACTGTCTTTGTTTTATTGAATTTTTTATTTTCTAAGGCTTTTAATTTGATTCTCTTCCCCTTTCTTGTTAAGGGCTGCCATAAATTACATTTCTTATAAAGTGTCCTCTGATTCAGGCCCTTTTCTGAAGCAGAGAAGCCTACTCTTTAATTAGGAAAAATGACGGCGGTTTCATAGTAGTTTTAAGTTTCTCAGTCCTCTGGCTCCTCTCAGTCTGTGCTTCTCAGAAGAACATAAAAAGTGCTCTGCTGTTTGACTAACCCTTGTCAGGGGTTCAAGCTAAACAAAGAAAGATATTCAATTTGGGGAATTGTTTTTTTTTTCTATTGTAATTTTTCTAGCTACAAATATGTTCCTTCTTTTGAATGTCAATAGACATATTCCCTGGCTCTATCATGGTAAAGCGGTAAATGTTCCAGAAATCATGCCTTCTTTCTGAGATAACAAGATCAGTAACTCTAGGAAGGAAGATAAACCTACCACACGAAGGATGTGCTCATTCTCCAACGTGAAGCCCATTGCGTGGAAACAAGCTTGCGAAGTGATGTCAATAGGAAGCTGCTGTGGATATGAACCTGTGTCTCACGAACAAGTCACTGTCACTGGACCTGAGCAGTTACTGCGCCTGAGCAGTTACTGGAAAATGGTCCCTTGGCTAATGGAGATTTTCTTGAGTCTGCTCATGTTTCAGTGCCCTTGCACCTGGACACTAAATGGGACCCCAAAGCATGTCTGTTTCCCTTGCCGACTTCCACAGGATTATCATACTCATTTACTTTATGAGTTACACAGATCTTCCCTATCTTAGGAAGTTATATATGTCCATGCAACCTTTGTATCAAGCAGCTTTATAACAACATCTAGAGTTGTTTCTACTAATGACCTGGACTTGGCAGTTACTGATGGGACTGCCCGTGTAGTAGATCATTTAAAAGATTTAAAAGGCACCTGTTCTGCCCTAGCCGGTTTGGCTCAGTGAATAGAGCATCAGCCTGTGTACTGAAAGATTCCAGGTTTGATTCTAGTCAAGGGCACATGCCTAGGTTTCGAGCTCAATCCCCAGTAGGGCTTGTGCAGGAGGCAGCCAATCAATGATTCTCTCTCATCATTGATGTTTCTATCTCTCTCTCCCTCTCCCTTCCTCTCTGAAATCAATAAAAATATTTTCCATAAATAAATAAATAATAAATAAATAAATAAATAATAAAAGGCACCTATTCTGGAGTTCAGGGTTAAGGGATGCCTTCTTAGTAAAGGTTTGGTGGGAAGTGCAGGTACGTGGTGAGGCGTCGTCATAGCAAGTATTTCTGTCTTCTTAGTCTTCAAAATGACTCAAAAGTTCACACGCACCTCTGACTAGGGGATAGGCACGTGTTTCATGCGTATAACCACCCGTCACCTGCCAATAGCCCCCTCGTTAGTTTGCTGAAGGGAAAATACCATCCCTCTACCCTCTGCTCACAACACGCTGACAGCAGGTGTGGGGTTGTGCCCACATCCGCCAATTCCCTGACACCGGCTGATGGCCTGCAGTTCAGTCCTATCCCACCCCATCTGCCTGGAACTAGAGTCAGATCGCACAGGTGAGAGACAGAGTCCCACACACTGCCCCCACTTCGGATGCCAATGCCCCAGGTGACCCAAGCCTCCGTCAGACTTGGCTAAAAGTTGGGGGTACCAATAACCCTTTCCTTTGGGTTCAATAACTTGCTATGATGTCTCACAGAACTCAAGGAAACACTGGCATCTACTGACTTTTCTTTTAAGAGGGAATATGATAAATGGTAAAAGAACAGTGAGATGGAGAAATACACCGGGTGAGGGCTGGAAAGGTCCCAGCACAGCAGCTTCGGTGAAATTGGGGAGTGCCATCCTCCCAGCCATGTGTCCACGAGCTTGAAATCTTTTGAACACTGTAGTTTAGGGAATTTTTTAAAATATATATATATATATATTTTTTTTTTTTTTACAGAGAGGAAGGGAGAGGGATAGAAAGTCAGAAACATGGATGAGAGAGAAACATCAATCAGCTGCCTCCTGCACACCCGCTACTGGGGATGTGCCCACAGGCAAGGTACATGCCCTTGAACAGAACTGAACCTTGGACCTCTCAGTCCGCAGGCCGATGTTCTATCCACTGAACCAAACCGGTTTCGGCTGTTTAGGGAATTTTAAGGCAGTTTCATCACAGAGGCATGATTCATGACTAACTCAATTTCTGGTCCCTCTCTCCTGCTTGGAGGATGTGAAGTGGAGATGGAAGTTCCAAGCTTCCTGACCAAGGCTTTGTCTTCCTGGTGACCGGGCCCCACCCTGAAGTTATCCAGGCACCACTGAGAGTGACCTCATTAACCAAAGATGCTCCCGTCGCCCAAGAAAGCCCAAGGGGTTCAGGATCTCTTTGTCAGAAACCGAGGTGAACGGCTAACATTGGAGCAGAAGTCGCTCCTGGCGCCTTTATCGCTTACAGAGATTTGGAGAGCTCTGGTGTGGAGCCAGGGACAAAGACCACAATCCATTTATATATTTATTATTATGACACAGTACCCCCACTAACCTTAATAGTTTCGTTGCATTTTCAAACCCCTGCCACGGAGGTTAAGTGGGAGACTGTGAACCAGCAGAGTTGGTTTATCTGCAGTTCCTAGCATTTCATTGTGACCATGTCTCAGGAAGGAACAGAACCTCAACTGATATCTGCTGAACCCAAGATACTGATTATTTTGCACTTTAATGTCTCATTGATTTCTTTCTTGGGTTTTATTTATTCTCCTTCTCGTCTTTCATTCATTCTTTGTACGCCAGTCCTCGAAAACCACCAGAAGGAAAAAGTGGAGAACCATTCCTGGTTAAAGCGAATCTATATTTCGGTAGCAAAACACTCAAATCACACACACAACAGAACAGGGTATCTAGAGTCTGTCATATCGTGTGTCACTATGACACCACAGAAGTCATCTAAAACCAGCAACACGTATGGGCTCTGTCACGTCACAACTGGGTGAGGGTGGAGGTGCAAGTGATAGGCAGCTCAGGGAGAAGGGACACCCCACCTTCCCGGAGGGAGAAGCTCGCCACCTTGAGACTTCTTGGGCCCCAAATATTTTACTTTGTGTTGTTACATTTATACACACACACACACACACACACACACACACACACACACACACGCACGCGCATTTTTATTGATTTTTTTTTTTTTTTTTTTTTTAGAGAAAGAGGGAGAGGGAGAGAAGGTAGAAGCATCAATCAGCTGCCTTCTGCACGCCCCCTACTGGGGATCAAGCCTGAAACCCAGGCATATGCCCTGACCAGGAATCAAACCAGCAACCTTCTTGATGCACGGGACGGAGCTCAATCCACTGAGCACCGCCGGCTAGGCCATTTATTGCCGGAAGCCAATCAGTGTTTTAATAATAGAGAGCTGTGGACAGGGTGTTCGGAGGGCTGGTCAACCTTGACTGCTCTGAGGGGTTGGAGCTGGTTACTGGGATGTTGGTGGTTGAAGCAGCCCCCACCTGTTAGTCCTAAGAAGATCTACGGATTGACTTTTACTGGTGTTTCCGGTCTGGGGGATACAGCTGCATCTTATGATTTTAATCTTAATAAAAGGAATGGTGAAGTCAGAGTGAGTGGAGTTCTGCCACTAGAGTGAACTACTGCCTGACCCCCATTTTCCAAATTAATATTTTCTCGAGTCTCTTTATTCATTTGCGTGTGGCCTTCTCCAGAAACCCGAACCCTGAACCAGGGACCCTGAATCATTTGGGACCTGAAAAGGGGTTCCCACAATTTATGTACTTCTAAAAACTGGAAATATAGTTAAGATAAGCTTAAGTGTTAAGTGGGTATGATTAATTCACCCGTGAGATGGAATCAATTCCATCAGATGGCTCTCTTCTACCTTCTCAGAACAGCCACATTCAGAGAGTACAAGGAAAGAAGGAGAGTCTGAATCACAGAATTCTCTTGGGTAATCGCCCTTCTCGGGGAGTGGGGGGGGGGGGGGAGGCAGGGTAGAGCTGGCAAAGGGGCCCCCTCAGTCTCAGTGGGGAGAGGTCAGAGGAATGAGGCCTCTGTTGCTGCAAGTTGCGCAAGGTGCAGACAGGTAATTCGGGAAAGTCAGGTCCCCAAAGGAACGCAAAGTCAGAGCCAAAACAAACCTTCTAAAATGGGTCAGCAACTCCAGGGGCCAAATCGGGAGTGACACCTAAGATAAGACGCCAAATGGGTTAGAAAAACAAAACAAAAGAGGAGACCTGAGAAGTGGAAGGAGCAGGCAGGTCCCAAGCAGGTAGCTTTTCGAGGTCAGGCTAACGACATTTGGAATTCAAGTAGCTCAGAACTAACTAACCTCACCTCCCCCTCGGCTCTCTCCTGTGGGGGTTCCCCGGATGTGCCTGGTCCGTGGCTCTGAAGGCTGGAGCTTGCATTTCCAAGGCAACAGGGGTTCTTTCCCGTTGTCATGGGGATGAGTTACTGGAGCTCTTGTTGGGATCAAATGCTCAGGTGTAGTTTTCAGAGGGTGGGTTGGGTGTAGCAAGGATCTAGGGGGCCTGTGGGAAAGTTTGCAGAGAGAAAAACTAGAGACAGAAACGCATGGGATGGTGGTTCTGGTGGCCTCCCGACACCAGTGGACCTCAGGTTTCTGAAGTGTCGGGCCTGGGAGGTTCTGGAGCAGCCCCAGGCATCTTCCAGTGAGGTGCCCCCCCCCCCCTTAGGAGGGCCAGCTACCACTTGAGGACTTACTTTGTCCCTGCACATCCTACAGCATTTTCTAGAGGCTTTTCCAGCGTCACAGTGCCTCCCACCCCAGGCACCCCAGGTACTGTCAGGGTCGCCGAAGGAGGAACACACGAGGCCAAAGATGGTGAAGGGTTAGACATTCATTAGGTCATCTGGAACCCAGGTGGGCTGAGGCCCAGAATGGCATGAGCACCTGGGGATGGGGGGTCGGAGGTTTTAAAGGACTAGGCGGGCCTTCTCTGGGTCGAGAATTCTCTGCGCAGGTCCAGATCCTGGGACGGTCTGAAGGGAAGGATAACGGTCTCAGCAAGTGGAATGTGGTTTAAGGGAAAGGGAATGGTGGTTGTGAAGCGGCCTAAAGGTCAGTTCCCAGGGGAGCAGGTATCGATTTGATTATCTGAACAGACCTGGCCGTTAGGTGTCAGCTGCCGGGCCTGTTGCTACAGAATGGGATTTCCTGGGGGAGGGGTACCGTGGGTTGTTGCAACAATGCCACTGAACCAAGTGAGCGCACTGGTTATTTTGATTTCTGTTCTCTGCAGATACTTCCTCCATTGCCTTTCCCCAGAGTAACGTGATTAATTATTTATGTGAGCCAAGCACAGCAACAGCACTTGGCATGCGATTCTCACAGACGCTCCCCAGCTCAGGACCCCGTTCCTTTCCCCAGAGCCCAGATTCTGTCCCGTAGTCTATCGCATCCAGCCACGAGGCCCCGAAGTCACCTCCCGATCAGCACCTGGGCGGCCCTGATTTGTCTCAGGGTCCTCCCATTCCTCTCACCAGTTTCTGCCTCAGGAATGGACATATGACCAAATGTTGGCCAGCAAGCCTTGAGGGAGACAGGACGTGTGCTCACATTTCTGGCAGGGTTCCCTCACTCCTGTTCTTTCTCTGTTCCATGTTGAACTTTGACCTACTCCCCAGAACCTGCTGCTTGCCAGAGGTCGCATACAGGGGGGTGGGTAGATGGAGTCAACCAGAGGGAAATGCAACCAGGATTCTAATAGAATGTCCAGAAGCAGACTGCTTTTAGCACGTGATAACAAATTTCACTGTTTACGCTGGTTTAATCAGGGCTTTCTGTTTAGTGCCTTCAAATCATCCTATGGATACAACAATGTAAGTCAGATATTTTTTCTCCCTGTTCTATAGATGAGGATGTTGAGACTGATTAACATTAAGCAATGTTTCTAAGGGTAGACAGCTCTTCGGATAGGGTCAGGATTTGAACCCAATGTGGCCCAATTCCTAAGAGTGTTTTCTTAACGCAGAGAGCACAAAGCCCCTGGTTGACGGGATTAATCCGACTCTGGCTCAGAAGGTTATGAACGCTGAGGGCTTTGGTCTTCCCAGGGGTCCCATGCAGGCGGCTGGCACCTCGTCAATGTACTTGTCTTGGGTTGGCCTGGGGAGGATGGAGCTTTCCGGGGATAGAGCCCAGGACAGCTTGACCCAGGGTTTTCCTGAGACAAAGAGAAGTTCCTGCCGAAAACGAGAAATCTCTCTGTTACATAAAGACTCCTTCAACACCATTTTCTCGGTGCGGATTTTCTCCTGCATCCCAGGTTTGCTCAATCACAGTACTACATGCTCTCACCAGACCCTTGTGCATCTCCAGTTATAATCAGGTGTCTACTATCTGTCTTCCCTGTAGACTAGAGACTACACCTTCCTTGCCCTCTTGGCTTCCTTTCTTCTAAGCCAGTGGTCCGCAAACTGTGGCTCCTGAGCCACATGAGGCTCACGAGCCGTGGTTTACTGCTCTGGTGACTAACGAGTTTGCTGACCACGGCTCTAAGCCCACCTCCAGCCCAGCTATCTGTTTGGTTTTCACACCAGGTGACAAATGTATCTGCCAAACAGATAGGACACCTATGGGAACTGACAGTTCTGAGCACCGTGCTATGTGTAGGCAGGGGAGTGGGTTTGAGATTGGACCATGGGGGGTGCTTCGTGCCTGGGAGTCTAGGGAGAGTGTGCCACGCTGACAGGACATCGAAAGGAGATGGAAGGGAACGAAAGGTGAACCTCGTCCATTCCAGAGTTTGGATGGAAATTCCGTACCTGGAAAAAAGCCGTGTAGCACTAGCCAGTTTGCTCAGTGGACAGAGAGTCGTCCTGTGGACCCAAGGAGGCCAGGTTTGATTTGGTTGCAGACTCCTTCCTAGCAATCAATTGATGTGTTTCTCTCACATCAGTGTTTCTCTCTGTCTCCCCTTCTCTCCTCCACTCTTTCTAAAAATCAACGGAAAAATATCCTCTGGTGAGGATTTTAAAAAAAGAAAAGAAATAGTGTACAACTTGTTTACCAGCAAGACAAAAAGACAGACACACACACACACACAATTAGACACACACACACACACACACACACACTCAAACACACACCCCAAAGGGACCTGAGCTAGTTCAGTTACATTTGATTTTCTGGACTGGTTTAAAAAGTTAACTGTCAAAAGAGAAAAATAAAAAATAAAAAATGAAAATAAATAAAATGAAATGAAATAAAAATAAAAAGTTAACTGTCATTTGTAATTCAATTCCAATTAGAAAATACATTGAGAGCACCCCAAAATATATACTTCATACAGACTTTCAGTAAAGTATAATTATTGCTTTGTATTGAAGTGGAGTTTTTTGGGGGGTGGGGGAGAAGGGATTATTTTGGTTCCTTCTAAAGACAAATGTATTGTATGGAAACTAGCAGGTACAGGTGTACAGTAAACAATTATTGAATTTAGGAAAGAAAGTTGATCATTAGTTATACTTTATATGCAGAAAATGAACAGAAATGAGTTTATTTTAACAAAGAATGTGTATTACAAAGGCTATTGCTACAAATGGAATTGTCTTCAACCAATACTGGCTGGAGAAGACACAAAATAGCTGAGGGAACCTCGAGGTGATCAGAATCAAAGGCAAAGTGTTAAATGCTTGTTCAAGGCCAGCTCAGGGCCTGCTGTTTCTTCTTCCTTCGTCGCGAAGAGGCATCTGTTTGGCACGGTGCTCAGAGCACTGCACTGGGCACAGGGGGTGTACATGGAGAGGTGGAACACTCCGTCCCATGGGGAAGACATCACCACAACCCCACTGATGTGTGAAAGTCAGAGTACGCTCCTATTGTCCTCCCACCTAGAGACACCCATTGCCTATCGTGTAGGGGAACAATCTTTAGCCTGTGTGTTGTACCTAACTCACAAGGTATTCTCATCCCTATTGGTCCTGCCATCCTTGGAATTCCCAATTCTTCCGTCCACACAGTTTTATCTGCCTGAAGTGGCTCCCCTTTCCCTGACAGTTAAAGCCCACTCATCCCTCACTTATTCAGGGAGACCTTGCTGGACTCCCTAGACTGGGTCTGCGTGGTGAGGCAACACGGATTGAATGGGAAATAGCTATCATCCTCAAAATAAACAATGTCATAAACTCCACTTCCAAAGAGCTGTTAGAGAGTTGGCAGGATGTAAAAGGCAGCTGAGCCCAGCTGGTGTTGCTCAGGAGTTGAGCATTGACCTACAATCCAGGAGGTCACAGTTCGATTCTCAGTCAGGCCTTATGCCCAGGTTATGTGCTCCATCTCCAGTAGTGGGGCATTATGGAGGCCGCCAATCAATGGGTCTCTCTCATCATTGATGTTTCTATCTCTCTCTCCATCTCTCTTATTCTCTATGAAATCAACAAAAACATATTTTTTAAAAAAAGGATCAGAGAATGAGAGTAATCCTATGATAATGCAGGAAAAATAACATTCTACTAGTCTACCACTCTCTTTTGTTTTTTATTTTTTTGTTTTTGTTTTTTTGTTGTTGTTGTATTTGTGTGCTTTTTTTTTTTTTTGCATTTCTTGAAAATTAGTTATTTTTTGTTATTTTTAGACTTCAGTGGGAGAAACCCTATATTCTACTTTCTATAGATAGAGTCAGCCCTAAAGAACTTGGGTATATCTGCTAGATCTGAATTGTACTGCAACTAGTGAGTATGGGGGCGGGGCACACATACCTTGCAGAAGGTGGAGCTTGGGGCCTGGTAAACATGCTTATCTGTCTTATTCCATTAGATTCATCAAAATTATCATACATTCTCAAATCAAAACCCTTCCATCAAAGCCAAAAGTCAACTCTTCACCCATGGCAGTGTTGAGCGTCGTGAGATTTGAGGCAGATGCCAGGGACTGCTTAATGTAAGGGATTATAATATGAGGAGTAGTTATATATAACAAATATGTGAGTAACGCAGTGTGACCCACTCCCATCAGGGTCAACATTTTCCTACATAAAATATTCATGCAGTCACTTTCTAAAAAAAAAAAAAAAACTCTACGAAGCACTGGGGAACTTATTTTGTGATCTGTCTCTCCTTTGGCCATTTATCATCTGTGGCTTTCCTGTGTTTTATGTCCTTTCATGTGCATTCTTTCCAAATTAAGGATTCTAGCAGAATTAAGTCTGATGCATTTTAATGCCATTCTCCATTGTTAGTTGTTCTCGGAAACTTATAAATATTTCATGTTGGGTATTGCCAAATGTTAGGCATCATGGTTCTACATGAATAATCTTCTGCTGATAATTGCTAGCAAGGCTTGTGGTTTACTGCCTTGCTGGGGTTCATGGAGATTTATTGACTTAGAGCTAATTAAATTGTTGCCTGCTGCTTTCGAAATTCCACCACAGAAACACGCCTGTCATTAGGCAGTCTTTGTGACCGAGGGCCGAGTTGGATTGAGATGCTGACTTCTTCCCCAGGTGCTTGTTGGGGTGGGCGTGGGGACACGGGAGGCTCTTCACGGGTTAAGGTTGTATGCACACAAAAACATGCATGAGCTCTGGCGTTTTCTGTGTGCTTTGTGTTTCTGGGGTTTCTGAGATATTGGAACTCTGTGTTGAAGCTGCTACATTTTCCTTCCAGAATCACTCTCTGAATAGAATAACTATTTGGCGGTCATACTGACTTCTTTTACCATATTGCTTTTAGGAAACATGCTAAAACCACGTGTTTTAATGCATGACTGTGACTACATGAATCATTTGGGGTCATTTTACCTCCCCAAATAGGTTTGTTTGTTTATTATTTCAGAGAGGAAAGGAGAAGGAGAGAGAGAGAAAAACATCGATGATGAGAGAGAATCATTGACCAGCTGCCTCCTGCATGCCACACACTGGGGATTAAGCCGGCAGCCTGGGCATATGCCCTGACCAGGAATTGAACTCTGACCTCCTGGTTCATGGGTAGATGCTCAACCCCTGAGTCATGCCGTCTGGGCTGGGTTTTTCAGGAAATGATGAAGAAGCTTGAAGAGTAGGACACAGTAAATCTCTGTGGTCCCTTCACATCAAGGTCTAAGGACTAGAACTCATCCAGAAGCCACGCTTTGCCCTGGGGCCTCCTTCTTCCTGCCGGAACCGGCCTCCTTGGTAGTCATGCCGTTTCGCATCCTCTGCCTGTTTTCCCCTCTGGAAAATGGGGATTCTCCTAGTTCTCTCCTATAGGGTTGTTGTGAGGATGAAGAGACCACATACTCATATGCTTTCAAATGACAAACAGGTATTGGTTGGTACTATTTATTTTTATTTTCGTCGTCATAACTATAGTGACAAAACTCCCATTTATACGAAACAGTTTCAACATGGGTCACCGGACGTAAGGAATTCATGTATTGTTTCCCCCATTCCATTTTAGATGAGAA
Organism: Antrozous pallidus; assembly: GCA_027563665.1. Lineage (NCBI taxonomy): Eukaryota > Metazoa > Chordata > Mammalia > Chiroptera > Vespertilionidae > Antrozous > Antrozous pallidus. Next base: position 81,954,335 of record CM050519.1, read on the forward strand.
ATCTGAGATTAGAAAGGCTAAGAATTTTTCTCAAAATCTCACAACTATGATGCGCTGAAGCCAGAACTCAACACCCAGCTTTGCCGAATGCAGCCTGCCCCATTTCCTTCCTATTCCGCTCCGCTGTCCTTCCATCGTCAGGTTTAGGACTGGAGAAGATCTCAGAAAACCTCTAGCCTGAGCCCCTCCTTCCATGGATGGGGAAGGGAGGCCCCCCAAAATGAAGAGCTGCCCAAGATCATGTCGTGCGTTGGAGAAGGGCCGTCTTTCTCGATCAGCACCTGAAATCCTCTGCCGCCGCCGGTCACCGGGTCAGAGGCATTCCCGACGGCGCTGAGGGAGCGGCCAGAGCATTCCCAGCGCGAAAAGCAGGGCTTCTCTTTGGTAATGTGAGAATTTCAATACCATTACTTTCCTGCAAGATGACTATTGTGGAATTGCAATAAAAGTTAAATAACATCCTCTCCACCGAGGAGTTACCGTCATAGCCAGAGGGTCCCCTTAACTTCCCCTTGGTTCGACTTCAGTTTTGGCTCCTGGGATCTTCTCCCTTCCTGGGGGAAAGGGGAGCCCCTTGCAGCTGCCCTGCCCCCGTGATTATTCCCTGTTCAGCGCCACCATGACCTCGGGGTGTGGCTAGAACACAGGAGGTCGGCTTTCACAGGTGGCTTCTGGAAGCACAGAGAGATGAGGACAAGTCAGACCCCATTTCCTTCAGCAGCCCTGGTGGAGTGATGTAGAGGGCCCCTTGGGAAGGCATATGGGCACTTCTTTAATTATTGTCAGCTGAACTCTAGGCGGCAGGTAGAGCCAGGGTCCCCGGAACACACTTCACCAAAAAGGCCAACGTGTTATCAGCGTGGCCTTCACATTTGCCCAGGTGTCAGGGAGTGGGCATTGAGATGTAAATCCAGTCAAGCACCAGGAATGCTCCAGCCTACTTAAGAATTCAAATAATCTCTTTTGATCCTAACTTTTGGTGTAACTTCCTGGTATTTTGGGGGTATAAAACAAACTTGCTGCGTGGGCTCTGAGTCCCTGTCCCTCCATCAGAAAAGATAGCCCCCCACCCAGCTCCCAGCTTTGCGTCTGTTCTCTTTTCATTTCTCAATCCCCAGCTGCCTCCTTTCAGAACCGGTTTCATCTCTCTTTCCGTGCGGGATAAGGAAAAGGGAGATTCCTCACCCTCCCTGGCCCCCTGCACCACAGAGTGGAGTGTGCGGTGAGTGTCCCGTGCACGTCACAACACAGCCCAGCCAGAGCCAGCTTAGCGCAAAGAACAGGGACCACGTTTTGTGTGGCCAGCTCTCCCGGCCCGGCCCGAGCTACGGAAAATGCAGGGGGAGAGCGACTTGAAGACAGGCCATGTCTGTCCATCCCATACCTGAAGGGGCGCTTGCACTGCTCCTCAGAATAGGAACATCTCGCCGGGCTGGTGTGGCTCGGGGCTGAGTGAGCCTACAGGCCGCCTGTTCGGTTCTTGGTCAGGGCACATGCCCGGGTGGCAGCCTGACCCCTAGTGGGGGGCGTGCGGGAGGCAGCCAGTCCATATTCCCTCTCATTATTGATGCTTCTATCTCTCTTTCCCTTCTGCTCCGAAATCAGCAAGAAGATATTAAAACAAACAAACAAAAAGAATAGGAAAATCTCCGCCCAAGGCTTCCTCTCCCAGCTCCACACCACACCCCTCTCCTCTTGCCTCGGGGGCACTGCATCCCCCAAGGCTGCCCCTGGCTCTCCAATGGGACAGGCTCGGCCACCTTAGAGCCCTCACACCTCCATCTGCTCACCTGCAGCTCTCTGTCCACGCCTGGCGGCCGCTCACACTCATCAAAAAGGTCTTCTTCCTCCAGCGCCGGGCCTGGAAGAGGCCAGTGGGGCCCTGGCCGGTGTGGCTCAGCGGATAGAGCGTCGGCCTGCGGACTGAAAGGTCCCAGGTTCGATTCCGGTCAAGGGCATGTACCTCGGTTACAGGCACATCCCCAGTAGGGGGTGTGCAAGAGGCAGCTGATGGATGTTTCTCTCTCATCGATGTTTCTAACTCTCTATCCCGCTCCCTTCCTCTCTGTAAAAAAAAAAAAAATCAATAAAATATATTCTTAAAAAAATAAAGTAAAATAAAATAAAAGAGGCCACTTGGCCTATTTCTTACAGCCATGTCCTGTTCGGTTCTCTGACGGCGCTGGTCACACGACTTATTTGTCCCTCCAGCTAGACTTTAAGACCCATGAGACTGGACCAAGGTCAACTCTCAGAGTCGGTGCCCGGAGATGCCCAAGGTGCTGAGCACCTGTCCCGGCCCAACAGGCCCGGCCTGTCAGCGAGGGGGTGACTGCGGCCACGACTCAGGAGACAACCAAAGTGGAAAATGTAGGAGGAAGAAACATATCAAGGTGACATTAAGCTGTGACAATAAAATAACGACTGATGGTTTTAAACCAGAAAATGCATTTATGAACCTTGGTGCAGTTCCAAGCTCCGAAGCAGCCTTTGAAGTAAAACGGGTTTAAATCTTCTCCATGTGGCACGACAGCTCTGGATGGTTTAGCTCGGGGGCTAGAGGGGGGTGTCTGTGCCGCACGCGCTCGCCCATCCAGTCCCCCCGTAGCCACAATCCCTCAGCACTTCTCTCCCAAACCGCCCTCCCTTCCCTGGCGCTCAGCTCTCTCCCGCCGAGATTTTACCAGAAACTCTCAGCTGCTTTTCCAGGCGGCTTTCTCAGGCAGCCAACAGCCCCATCCCTGAGAGATGCTGTGGTGCTGAGAAGACAGTGCGTCCGTTAAGGCCCATTTGGTTCTGAGCACCGGGCTCCGAGCGAAGCTTCGGGGAGCGGGGGAAGGGACTGAGCACAGGGCTGCCGTGGTTTCTAATGAGCCCGGGGGAGAACTGAATGACCCGGCCTTCGGCAGCATCTCAGTGGAAACACGCAGCCTCTGAGGACCCCCGACAACTCCCACAGGAGGGGGCCCGCTCGAGCCGGCCAGACGCGCCCACAAGCGTCTGCGATGTGGCCCGCTGCGTGCCTGCCGTCAGGGCCCCCTCCTCAGAGTTTCTGAAGGTGGTTCGGGTGGGTGCTGCCTGCAGACCCTGCACAGTATGCAGAGCACTTTCACATTAACCCTTCTCAATTGGAGGAAATAAACCCACTTAAACACTCACACACACTCACACACACACACACACACACTCCTGCTCCACTACCACTCAAGTCAGATGTAGATGGGAGGGAGAAAGCAGTCATTAAAATTCATTTTAAACTACTCCTGGCAGACCAAGTGGGTTTGGCTCAGTGGTTGGAGTGTTGGCAGGCTGAAGGGTCCAGGGTTAGATTCTGGTCAAGGGCATGTACCGTGATTGCAGGTTCTAGCCCCTGCCCTTGTCAGCGTGAGTATGGGAGGCAGCCAATCAATGTGTCTCTCTCACACTGATGTTCCTCTCTCTGTGCCACTACCCCTCCCTTCCACTCTCTCTAAAAATCAATGGAGAGAGGGAACCAAGATGGCAGCATAGGTAAACACCTATCTTGCCGTCATACTCAGCAATTCTAATACTACAACTTAACGAAAGAACAAACACCTTCCAGAATCACCATAAAGCTGGCCGAATGAAAATTCCACAAATAAAAGTGAAGATAAGACACTGTGACTCGGAGGAGCAGTGGTGGACAGCGTTGAAAGATTCGCGAGGAGAGAGGTTTGGACTGTGCGCCAGTGGAGAGGGCGGGCAGCTGAAAACTGGCCAGTTTTCTCGAACGGGGAGACAAAGACGTCCCACTGGGCTGATTCTCCAGCTCTGGGCAAAGTCCAGGGAACTCACTATCATACGGGGTGAAAACTGGACAGTGGGAGGGCACGCCGAAGCTCGGGCGCTGCTGGGTCTGCCAGCTTGTGGAGAAGGCAGCTTGCGCGTGAACAGCTCGGCTGCGTGACGTTGCAGAGAGCGCTCTGCGACTCGCTCTCTCATTCAGGAAACCGTCAGACTGCTTTGTTTTATGACCCTGGGTGAGACATTGGGCATGCAGACTCATTTGGGGAGAGTCTGAATTCCCCTGCAGCCAGTGGAGCTCGGCAGCGGCTCTCTCTCAGAGGTGCTGGCAGCCATTGCCACCGACACATAGGGGCCGCATAGGGCAAAACTAACGCTGTCTTCTTGGCCTGGAGACTCCGCCCATCCAACCTGAGCACAGCTGAGCCTCACAGACAATTGGCCTGGAGGTCAACCCCTCCAAGTGCTAACACTTAACAGCTTAACTTCATAAAGACTGTGCAACCCATATCCACCTCAGGTAACTGGGGAGGCTGAGCCACTGTCCCTAGTAGGAAGTCTACCACACAAAGCTAATTGACCAACTCAGGGAAGCAGCCACCATGCAGAGACATGGAAAGAAATCAGATGTGAAAGAAATGGAGGAAAAAAACGACTGGACATGTAATTCAAAACCATGGTTATAGGGCTTCTCAAGAGGCTCCAACAAAAGGTCAAGGCCTATAAGGAAATAAGTGAGACCACAAAGGAAATGAATGAGTCCTACAAGGAAATGAAGGAGACCCTCAAGGATATAAAGGAGACTCTCAAGGATATGAAAAAGGACCAACCAGAAATTAAGCATACACTGACTGAAATAAAAAATATTATACAAAGACCTAAAAGTGCTCTGGAGCACCCCAAGAACCAAGTTAAAGATGTGAAATACAAAGAGGTAAAATCCACTCAGCTGAAAAAGCAAGAATCCAAAAGAATCCAAAAAATTGAAGATAGTATAAGGGGCCTCTGGGACAACCTCAAACATACCAACATCCGAATTATAGGGGTGCCAGAAAAAGAGAGAGGCCAAGACAATGAAAACCTATTTGAAGAAATAGTGACTGAAAACTTCCCACACCTGGTGAAAGAAATTGACTTAAAAGTCCAAGAAGCGCACCGAACCCCAATATATAGGAACCCTAAGAGGACCACACCAAGGCACATCATAATTAAAATGCCAAGAGCAAAAGACAAAGAGAAAATATTAAAAGCAGCAAGAGAAAAGCAGATGGTTACCTATAAGGGAGCACCCATACGATTGTCAGCGGATTTCTCAACAGAAACGATGCAGGCCAGACGGGAGTGGCAAGAAATATTCAAGGTGATGAACAGCAAGAATCTACAACCAAGATTACTCAATCCAGCAAAGATATCATGCAGAATTGAAGGTCAGATAAAGTGCTTCGCAGATAAGAAAAAGCTAAAGGAGTTCATCACCACCAAACCAATATTATATGAAATGCTGAAGATATTCTTTAAGAAGAGGAAGAAGAAAAAGATAAAAGTGTAAATTAGGAACAACAAATACACATCTATCAACAAGTGAATCTAAAAATCAAGTGAATTAATAAGCTGATGAACAGGATAAACTGGTGAATGTAACAGAATCACGGACATGGACAGGTAATGGACTGACAACTCTTGGGGAGAAAGGGGGTGTGGGAAGTGCAGCAAGAGACTGGACAAAAATCATGAAACTATGGGAGAGGACAGTGGAGGGGGGTGATGGCAGAGGGTGGGATGGGTACCAGGTGGAGGGGAACTATAGGGGGGGGAAGGGAACAATGTAATTAATAAACTGAACAATAAAGATTTTAAAAAATTGTAAAAAAATACATTAATCAAATAAATAAATAAAAATCAATGGAAAAATATCCTCATGTGAGGGTTAACCAAAAATAAAAACACAGCCTACTCAGACCAGAAATTACATTAACCTTTGAGGTGATCCTCTTAAAAGCCTATATATTCTAACATTGTCATTCTTTTGTTTTGTTTTTTAATTTTTTATAATTAATTTTTTATTGTTTAAAGTATTACAAATAATAGTACATATGTCTCCTTTTTTCCCCCCCATTGACCTCCCCCTGGCCTCATTCTTAGTTTTTTTTTTGTTGTTGTTGTTTTGTGTGCATCCATTATATCCCCCTGTGAGATATGTAGTAAATATTTAACGTCTATAGAATATGAGATATAGTTTTTATTTTCATTATCTTATAGAGAACTGAGGCTCAAAAAAGTTAAATAGCTTATCTAAGATTTCTCACCTAGGAAATATTAGTAAAAGTGTTAATTTCTCAGGCTCTCACCAGACTATGGTTTTTAAAGTGTTCCTCTTCTAATATGAAAGATGTTCTCCTAAAATATAAAAAAAAAATGGTTTAAAAAATACTATGGCCTTATCATTGTTTGTTTTTGTTCAAATGAGAAAAAAAGCTCTTAACCCAAATCCATCAAATTCCCTCTGGAGGGGAAAAAAAAAAAAAATTCCTTCTGAAGCTAACTGGCCATTTTATCTTCAGGTGTGGCAGCACCATCTAGTGGTGAAAAAAGACATAGCTCCATTGAGCGATTTTCTTTATTGGACATATAACCCCATTTTTAAGGGTGATAGGTCAATTTGGGGCTTCCAATTAAAAATAAAACGAGAAAATGTGTTTATTTTATTTACCTGGAAATTTGAACTAAAACAGAGCCAATGAAAATGGAAAGTTATTAATTCACAAAGGCAGAAAGTTGGAGACAAATCCATAGGGGACAAAAGACTGCTACAAATACAGAAAGAGGATAGACGGTCATGACCTAGAACACAGGAAGTTCATGTTTTTTGTTCTCATCAAATTTAACTCCTAACAAACAAACAAAAAATTTAAAAAATCAGCTTCTAGCATTTCCTTTATCAGTAAGCTGCCTAATATATACCCCCCAACCGTTAAGTTGGAAGCAAAGACGGACTTACACATTTCTTTGTCATTGTGAGATAAATCAAACATCGTGTGCTTAAAGATGCAGCGAATCTGATGAAACTTCACAGTATCTAAACCGTTTCTTCTCCAGGAGGTTGGCAGAACCATCTGTTGGTGCCCAGATGGAATAAGCAAACCTGTTGTCTTCCTCAGTAGTTACTGTAGTTTATAGAGAATTCTGGGCTTTTGTTCATGCTGTTCCCTCCATCTAGTTTATTTCCTCCCCTCTCCACCTGATTAGACACGACTCATCTTTAAGACAGCTTAGATGTCTTAAAGGAGCCTGGCATAACACTCCATCGCCACCCAACCCTCCTGTAGGCTAAGTGTCCCTCTTAGAGTTTGCCGAACACCCCAGGCATATGCCCATCACTGCACATGGCCCTGGTTTTTATCACCTCTTTCTGCATCTCTTCCCCACTCTGGTGAGAGTCCCCGAGGGCAGGAACTTGGTGTTATTTATTTCGGTGGCCAAGCTTCTGGTCTCATAGTAGATGTTTATTTCATGGAGGAACACAGAGACTTAACTGGGGCTTCGCAGCAGACCCAGAAAGGACACGTACAGACTCCCCAGTAGCGGGAGCCCTCCTGGCCCTGATCACTTCTCAGACTATGCAGCCAAGGACCGGACTGGATTTAAGATGTAAAAGAGTTGCCCAGCCGGTGTGGCTCAGTGGTTGAACATCAACCTATGAACCAGGAAGTCATGGTTCGATTCCCGATCAGGGCACATTCCCAGGTTGCAACATCAATCCCCAGTGTGAGGCAGGCAGGATGCAGCAGATCAATGATTCTCTCTCATCACTGGTGTTTCTACCTCTCTCTCCCTCCCTTTCTCTCCGAAATCAATAAAAATATATCATTTAAAAAAAAGATGTAAGCCCTAACCAGTTTGGCTCAGTGGATAGAGCGTCAGTCTGCAGACTCAAGGATCCCAGATTCGATTCCGGTCAAGGGCATGGACCTTGGTTGCAGGCACATACCCAGTGGGGGGTGTGCAGGAGGCAGCTCTTCAACGTTTCTCTCTCATCGATGTTTCTAACTCTCTCTTCCTCTCTGTAAAAAAAAATCAATAAACTACATATTTTTTAAAAGAGGTAAGAGAGTCAGAGTGGAGCACAGGAGTGTCAGCGACACGCTCACAATCAGAAAGAGACATGAACAGAAAGAACATGGTGACGGAATACTGAGGGAGAATCCTCCGGCGATTTTCCTTGGCCAAAAACAGGATCTCCTCGGCAATATCAGTGTAGTAAAAGGAGAGAACTGTGTAGACTCACTTACAGAGGTGCCTACGTGTTTAAGACCAGAGAGATGTTGAAAAGCTCCATGTGAGAATCAACTCCTTGTGACTTTTCATACCTGAACGCCAGTTAACTCATCTTGAGATGTGGCAGCACCATCTAGTGGCCAAAACTTCAGACACAGACCTATTGAGTGACTTTCTTCGTTGGACAACTTAACCCCATTTTTAGGGTGACATTAACTTGAGGCCTAGGAAGTCTCAACCAAATGAGGGATAAACCAGTAAAAAAGATGTAGTGAGGATGAAAACGTGCTGCACATAGCCTTCACAGGGTACAGTTTTCATAGCATGGAGTTTGAAATGTGGTATTTAATTGTTATGCTAGTGGCCCAGTCCACAAAATTTGTGCACATGAGAAGGGAATTAATTACAGGAAATATTTTAATGTTGCTATTTGTCCTTTCTCTATAGTAGAAGTGTCAGAGATTAAAGAAAATCAGTAAAATGTGTATGAAAATCTGCCTCCTGTCAGAGTTGGGAGCACACCACGGGACCCAGAGTCAAGTCCCCGCCCACCCGAGCATGTCTTGAAATCTCATGAGACCCAGACCTGGCCAACCCCACCACCATCAAGCCCCCCCCCCCCACTGGGCAAGGGCACAGCCTCAGGTCCCCCAGCCTGGCGCTGGGTCCGGGGCACAGCCTTAGGTCCCCAATCAAACCCTGCCGGGCAGGGGGCACAGCCTCAGGTCCCCCCGCCCAATCTCAGGTCCCCCAGTCCCATGTAAGGGTGTGATGACCACTTGCATATTAGCTCTTTATTATATAGGACTAGAGGCCCTGTGCATGAAATTTGTGCAATGCGGTGGGGGTCCCTCAGCCCAGCCTGCTCCCTCTCACAGACTGGGAGCCCTCAGAGGATGTCCTACAGACGACTTAGGCCTCCCTCTGTGGAAGGTGACTGGGCTGATCAGGGGAAGGCACCAGCCCCATCACCCCACTGTTGCAGCCACTGCCAGTCACTGCAGCCACTGCCAGTCACTGCAGTCACCAAGGTGTTTTCATCAACCCAGACTCCGGTCCCTTCACCACGAAAAAATTACAAATTTCTCTAGGCATTTTCAAGATGTGTCTTTCATAAAATATGATCTTTCTTCCTTCCTTCCTTCCTTCCTTCCTTCCTTCCTTCCTTCCTTCCTTCCTTCCTTCCTTCCTTTCTTCTATCCTCACCTGAGGATATGTTTCCATTGATGTTGAGAGAGCTTGGAAGATAGAGAGAGAGAGACAGAGAGAAACATCAATGTGAGAGAGACATTTTGATTGGTTGCCTCCTGCATGAGCCCTGACATAGGCCCCGGCCAGGGAGGAGCCTGCAACCTAGGTACATGCCCTTGATCAGAATCAAACCCGGACCCTGCAATCCATAGGCCGAAGCTCTATCCACTGAGCCAAAGCAGCTAGGGCAGGATATGACATTTCTCAGCCCCCCCCAGCAGCAGAACTTTGTTTTTCCCTCCAGGAGTGAGGTGGAAAAACCTAGATCACCTTCTTGGATTCTTATTACCCAAGTTACCAAGAACATTGCAAGTGGCAGCGTACAGGGAGCTTAGCCAATGAGCGGTCAGAAAAGGTGTTTGCTCTGCAGCTCATGTGCAGGGCCTCCCTGTGTTGTGTCTGCTGGGCTGGGGGGGTGCCCCAAGCTGCCCAATGGCTGCCGGGAGCACACTCCCGGCCCAGCAGCCCTGCCGGTGCCCACAGCCCTCCTTGCCCTCGCAGCCAGGCTGCAAGACACTGGCATCCCGCCCCGACCACCATGGGCGCTGCCATCTTTGTGTCAGAGTGAGAGTTCATTTGCCTATCACCCGTTTATTAGATTAGATGTCAGCTGTTACAAATTCTGGATCTGTGAAAGCACATGGGGAATTTCTAGATTTATTGAGATTTCTACAACTCAGGAAATGTGGCAGATGGTGCTTCCTGCAGCATTGTTTTTCCAGTTTCCTACTAATTTCGTGAGAAGACATCTCCAGCAAGCCTCCTGTAACAGTGTTTGCATGGCCTGGTAATTGGTGAGAAATAGTGAGAAATTTTTGAACTTTGCTTTTTACACGTCCGCATTATCTGATTTCACATTAAAATGTGTCGTATTCTGGGGGGAGGATAATGGGGGCGGGGGGAAGGAAAACATTACTATTAAATCTAAGTTATGCTGCAAAAAAAAAAAATGTGTAGTATTGTTGTAATTATATTAAAACAAGCCACCAAAACAATCACCTAAATCAGCGTGTGGTGAGCAGTGAACCCAACCCTCCCTGCATCGCAAGTCTTTCTGGTGACCAGTGAGAGGCAGGCGGAAATCTGAGCCTCGCTATTTACAAGCAAGTCCTATTTCTTCACTTTTCCCCCTCCAGTATTGTGCCAGAAAACAGGCAGTTCCAAAAGCTGACATCTCAGCCTGCAGTTGATCTTACTGACCACCAGGTGACGCCTGTGTGCGTCTGCTGCGAAAGATTTGAGTAACCATTTTTTAAAATTTTGAGAAATTTGGAACGATTGACAAGTCATGAGATGAACTCATAAAGGGACCCTAGGTGTTTCTGGACACATTTTTATGAACAGATCAGAATCTAAGTTTCTAAAGGGCTGACACTTGTATTTCAAATACTGTCCGTGTTTGACACAAAGCAAATGCTAATATTTTTGGAACCAAAGATCTGTGAAAACAGTACTCTTTTATGTAAAGAGAACTTAGACTTTCTCCATTTGGCATTCTTAATTGTCATATATTATAAACAATATGGTGTAGAAGTAGCATAAGAATCTGTAAAGTTAAAAATGAAAATAGTGCTAGCCAGAAGCTTGGCTGGGTAGAGCATTGTACCAGGCTTCGGGGCACATACAGGTAGCAACCAGTGAATGCCTGAACGGGTGGAACAACAAACTGAAGTTTTTCTCTCTCTCAAACCAATGAATTTTAAAAAAAGAATGAAAATAACCTAAGGACAGACTGCATTGTCCCAGTAAATACATAGATACCTTCCACTTCATACAATTTGTTTCCCTGCAGACCCTACTGAGCTCTTAATTTCGAGAAGCGAACAAATCGGTGGTAAGATGAAATTACCTGTTCATATTTATCTCGATAGGTGGTCGTCCTACAGGCATTTATTAACGGTCACACATATGCGGTGCTAGAATCATTCCAGTGCTTTGACTTGGGGTGAGGGGACAGCTTTTATGTATTGCATTTACCAGCTAGTTTGCATGGATTTATGAATGTGCCTGAAGTAAGAGGTATAATTCTTTTGAGTCTGCTCTGCTGATTTGTCCCTTCCTTTCCTCATTTCTGGCAACTTTATCTCAACTTACAAATCCTCCAACTCAGAATTAATTATATCAAACAAATTTTTGTGCACTGGGCGGGGGTGGGGGGGAGGAGGCTCAGCCTGGCCTGCCCCCTCTCACAGGCCTGGAGCCCTCAGGTGATGTCCTACTGATGGCTTAGGCCCACTCACCGTGGCCGATTGGGAAGGCACCGCCCCCATTATCCCCTCGCTGCTGCTGTCTCTGGCCTCCCCCTGCAGGAGGCAACCCAGCAAAGAGGGAAAGGCAACGCCCCCATCACGCCTCTGCTGCTGCCACTGCCAGCTTCATGGCTGCCTGAGCCTCGGCCCTCACAGCCACCACAGTTTGCCTGAGCCTCGGCCTAGCCCTTGTTGCCTGAGCCTTGGACCTAGGGCCTTGGGCCTTGGGCAGCGGCAGCCGCCATCCATGGCTTGCCTGAGCTTCCGCCCAGCCCTGGGCAGTGGCAGCTGCCATTGGCAGCTTGTCTGAGTCTCAGGCTGCTGCTGCAGCTTTGTCCAGAAGGATCCAGCATCAGGTCCCCGCCCACCCGCACGTGCCTACCACGCACCCAGCCTTCTGGTTGGTTGTTACGTTGTGATGGCGTGATGAACACTAGCATATTAGCTCTTTATTATATAGGATTAGTCACTAGAATCCATTTTAATCAGAAAAAGAGTATTTAACCAAGTCCAGTCCCACTTCCACACGGACTTTGCATCGCAATCCTTGTGTCCAGTGGTCAGCAACCCACGGCTCGGGAGCCACATGTGGCTCTTTAGCCCCTTGAGTATGGCTCTTCCACAAAATACCACGTGTGGGCGCGCACCTACAGAGCGATTAAAACTTCGTGGCCCACACGCAGAAGTCGGTTTTCGGCCCGGGCGAGTCTATTTTGAAGAAGTGGCGTTAGAACACTCAAGGGACCGCATGTGGCTCGTGAGCCGCGGTTTGCTCACCACTGCTTGTGTCCATCTGAAATGAATGTTACACCGGTTTTCCCAGGCTGCCATACTTCGAACTGGGTGGCTTTAAAGACTATAGGTATCTTCTCTCACAGTTCTGGAGACTGGAAGTCCCAAATCAAGATGTCACCAAGGTCAGAACCCCTCCAAAACCTTTAGGGGAGGATCCTTTCTTGCCTCTTCCAGCTTCTGCTACCCTCAGGCGTTCGTTGGCTTGTGGACACATCACTCACATCTCTGCCTCCATCGCCACTTGGGCTGTCCCCTGAGTCTTTGTGCTTCACATAGCATTCTCCTGTGTCTTTCCTCCTCTCAGAAACACCAGTCCTATTGGACTAAGGACTCACTTTACACCAGTATGTCCTCATCTTAATTACATCTGCACACTGGACCCTATTCCCAAATAAAGTCACCCTCTGAGGTTCCAACAGTTTAAACTTCAACATGTTTGGGGGAGTGGGGTGACACATTTCAACCCATAAATTACTTAACTACATAGTGTTCCAGTTTCCTCAGCTGGGCAAAATCACCTACTTTATGGGATTTTCTGAGAATTAAATGTGGTGCTTACCACATTTTGAAATTAAATCTATATTCTTTTTGCCAAAACCTGTTTGGCTCAGTGGATAGAGCTTCAGCCTGCGAACTGAAAGGTCCCAGGTTCGATTCCGGTCAAGGGCATGTACCTTGGCTGTGGGCACATCCCTAGTAGGGGGTGTGCAAGAGGCAGCTGATCGATGTTTCCGACTTTCTATCCCTCCCCCTTCCTCTCTGTAAAAAAATCAGTAAAATACATTTTTTTAAAATAGATAAATCTGTACTCTTTTCGCTGTCCTAAGTTGTGACAAAAAGCTCAAGAACACATTTGATGCTGGTGACCAAGCAAAAGCTGTCTGTGCACGGGAGCTCACGTGACTGAGCTGGGTCCCCCGTCTTCTCTTTAAAACATGTGCAGGCGGTCCTCAGGCTGGTTTGTGGTTATGTCGCCATCTCCCATTTATCTATATTTTTAAAGTTGCATCATTTTGACGTATGTACATACGTGCTTTACGTTTATGTGCTTACCACAAATAAAGATCAGGAATTGTTACATTTCCTGTACGTTTTTTTGCTGTTTCACTCCGTTGCTGCTGTGCCTGTGCTCCAGGTGAGTGACACGGTGCTTACGTAGGTGGCTCTGACTTACGGGGAAAACTGCTGCGGGAACGGATCTCCGACGTCACCGGAGGACCTGCCGTACGCCGTCATTAGTGTATGCACACTTTAACAGTCGATGGCTCAAATTCTGAAAATGAAGTGTATTTTAATCAACGCTCTTTATAACTGTTCAACGTGTGTATACGTTTTGGGGGTGACACCCTATGTACTAAATATTATTTAAATGTGGGCATCTGAACATTGGCTCAGGAAGAAAACTCGTGTGACCCAGCCAGTAACCTCATTGCAGAGTAAGCAGTGCCAGTCAACTGACTTATTGTTTGTCCGTGGGCCATCTGTGTGTTTGCCTTATTGTTTCCCTTTCGATAGATGAAGTTAGCTAAGGAAGATTATTTTTAGTTCTTGAGCTCAGGGGAAATTACTTGACTTTGTTTCTTCTCTTCCTTTTTCAAACTTTATAACATGGACGTTAAAACTTTGTCTCCCATGTCTCAATTTTTCCCTATTTTGACTGTATTGATCTCGGCAGTGTTCAGGAAAGCACCCCCCTCGACTCTCCACCGCATTTATTCTTTAATTCGTTCTGTGTAGCCCATCTACTTGCTTATTTTTATGATTCACTCATTGAATGCTTCTATGTTGTCGGGGACTATTTGAAAAGTATTAAACCCCCAGATGTTTTGGAATTGCATATCCTCAAATCTAAGGATATTGAATTTATCGCCTTGTTTAGAGTTTTCTCTCAAATTTCTAGGATTTGATTATTTACACACTTTGTCATTTGGGATCCCTGTTCATTTGGCGGTGTTCATGCAGCCAACCCCACGGACTACGGGGTCATGCTGGAAGGCAGCGCCGTGAGCAAGGTCAGTAGCTCACTGCCTGTGCACAAGGGTGCTGGTCCTATGGGGATCTGTGCGTTAAGGTTCTGTAGGTCTTTCTTGGCCCGATACCCACATTCAGAAGTTCCTCCACAGCACTGGTCAACTGACAAGACTTTTGATTTCGACTTCGGTTTCCTTACTGTCCCTTTTTTCCATTTGGGGAGGAAAGGAAGGCAAAGGTCTCCAATACCTTATCAATTTCCCTTCTTGACTGGCATTTATTTCAATTCTGCTCAGTGATAAGCACATGTCTTAGAGCTCAAATCTGTCTAAATGCTGGACACTGGCCCTAGCATTTGGGAGAGGGTTTCTGTATTTAATTCAGTTATCGTGTGAGTGCCAGAAGCAGAGAAGGAAAATGCTATGGAGTTCAGAGTTCCAGCTGAGTGAAGGCCTCCAAGCTGGACCCTGGAGAGGAGGAAGGACCAGACATGCAGAGACAGGTGTAAAGGAGACCAGAGCAGCAACTAGCTACTTTGGCTTGAAATGTCAAACTCATCATAGAACCTAAGTCACTTAACGTGTTAAGGGGGGCAAGTGTCAGGATCCTTAGCTCTTTCTGAAAGAATACTTTTAAAAATATATTCTTTATTGATTTCAGAGAGGAAAGGAGAGGGAGAGAGAGAAACATCAATAATGAGAGATAATCATTGATTGCCTGCCTCTTGCATGCCCCACGCTGGGGATCAAGCCCACAACCTGAATATGCACCCTGACCAGAATTGAACAGTGACCTCCTGGTTCATTGGCCAACATTCAACCACTAAGCCATGGCTGCAAGGATATTTTTTTTGTATAAATCTATAGACAGCAACTATCAGAAATCATCCATCACAAAATTAAGGTCAGATGGTCAATAAAACCCATGGAATTCCTATTAGCACATATGTATAGAGACCACCTAATGCCCATTTGTGTTGGTGTGTGCTCACACAGCATGTGCACTTCAGGCACATGTTATCGATGTAGATTCAAGCCCATGTAACTCGTACTGCCACCTGAGACACATCTGGAGAACTGTCCAGGTAAACTCTGCACTTCTACTACCCAGACACCATTTAATAGTTTATTACAAGAAAGTATAAACTAACACTTCACAGACTATTGAGAAGGTGGTTTTGGGAAATGGCCCATTCTTCAGACATTACTTTCTGATGAACTAATGAACATTCTCAGTCAGCATAATTGAGGGGGAACAGGCAATCCTCAAGGCAGTCATTTCTGAGTATATTTTTTTTTTGTATCACTGTTCAATATTAAAAGATGGTTTTGGAAATCCTAGCTGGGAAAGTGGGGAATGGTCAAGTCCATTTAACCAAGAGAATCCCCAAATACATGGGTAATATGTATTTATCTCATCCTGAAGGGATGTGGATTTTTAAAAGGTTGAAAAATAAATAGTTTTAGAGGATGGTTCTAGGGCCTTAAGCCTCCTTAAGTCACTACATTGTTTGGTGAAATTTTGACCAGGAAAAGTACTTTGAAAGCTCGTGTTAATGTCTCAACCACAAACAGTGAGCAAAACCCAACGGTGCCTTCAGTGACTGAGTCCCAGAATGAAGACTTGGCAACTGCTCTCTAAATTCAACCCTGCCATTGAAGGCGCCCTTCCACCCCCCCCCCACCCCCACCCCCACCCCCTGGTGCAGTCCCTTCCTTGAGCACCCTGCTCCGTGGCAAGCTGAGTCCCAACGGGACTCAGTTTGATTCTCCCACTGACTGTTTTTACAATGACCTAAAATTAAGAAAAATTTGTTATGAATTTAGCTTTTATTCAAAATTAAATAAGCAAAAGCAAGTTTTTCCGAAACTTTTACAAATTACTTACATAAAAGAAAGTTCATAGGGACAGTCCTAAGTTTGCAACAGATAATTACAAAAGTGTCCAGGGCAGCATGAGTATAAACCACGTCACAGCATGGTGATCTAACTGTCATATGAGTAAGGCATAACTAACATTTGCACCGAGACCAGAATTAGAAAACAAAACAGACTGTAAAAGCTTAGTTCTACATCAAGCTTCTTCTCTTCCCTCGGGTCCTTAATGGGTTTGAACTATGTCATCCTTTTAAACAAACACATCATGTCAAACTATAAATTACAACACAGATGGGCAGTTAATGGGAAAAGTCCCCTAAAAGGTACAAACTTAACTGGTACTGAATTGAGTTCTCCATTTGCCTCTATGTACAATTAAATGTAAACCATATTTTCACAGTTTTGAGTGTTTTGTGAGTAGATGCACAGTACCATGTCAGGTTTGCAATTGTTCCTGAAAACTGGCTCTAGGTTCTGCACCCCTGTGGGCCACTGGGGTGCGCCTATTTACATAAATAGGTAAGTATCATAGTCAATGGTCAAGACAGTTCAGCAAGAGCAGGATTTCCAACAGAGTGATACACAACACCATCGTTTAAATACCTGTGCAAATAGAAGCAGTCAGACAGAAAAATCTGAGGCAAATTCAATTCCCAAAAACTTGTATCGCTACTGTTGTAAACTTGGGCAGGAAATGACCCTCGGCAAGCTCTGCTCTCTATGGCTTTTTTTTTTCTTTTAAAATCTTAAAGCCAGAGAAAATGCACACACACTACCCACACGCTCCCGCACACACACTCCACACACATACACAGATATCATTTCATTTTAGAATACGGTACATAGTGCAACTTCATCACAATGTAGAGGTTTAACACATTTGCTGTGTTTTCCTGTGCAAGTTCTTAGTGGTCTAAATCCTAGTTGAGGGTATTCATTTGCAGAACCACATGATTCTGAAGGTTGAGGAAATTTAAAAAAAAAAAAAAAAAACCCACAAGAGTTTCCATACATTTTTCAAACCAGCACTGGATGTGCAAAGGCAGCGGACAACCTGGCTATCCACACAGCCAGGTTAGGTAACTTTAAAGGAAGATCCAAGCAGTTAGTTACTTAGATTGGTCTCTGGAAAAATAGGTCAGGATATGCTGTATCTTTGTCAACCGTTCCTTCAAAGACTTCATTGACAAAACTGACAGCTGGTATCGGGGATCCACAGGGAGAACTGCAAGAAGCCACCAACACCAGGCAGGTCCATTAGGAGTCGCCTGAAAATAACCAACATTTCACAGGATTAATAAAGCAAGTGTCCATGTGATAACAACAGTAACCAACCACCACCAAGCTAGTCTTGACTGAGCACTTTCCCCTATCAAGTCCCATTTCAAATTCTTTAGGCTTTTGCTATACCCATATAAAATGGGGAAACTGGAGCTCAGAGGTGCAATACAAATTGTCAGAGATCTCTCAGCTCATTCGTGGCAGAGCCCACATTCAAACCCAGACCTGATTCCCCAGCCCACACTCTGTTTCTCTGCAGGAACTGCTTAGAGCGGGTTTCCTCAAGCTCAGGCCTGGCACTTAGGGCCACATTGTTATGAGAACCGTCCTGGGCATCATGGCCTGTTGAGCAGCACCCCTGCCCTCGATCAGCAGCACCTCCCTAGTTGTCAGAGTTAAAGTTGTCTCCAGATATTGTCAAATGTCCCACGGGGGCAAAAGTGTCTCTAGTTGAGAAATGCTTTCTTAACATGCATATTTAATTTTTTTAAATATGTTTTTATTTATTTCAGAGAGGAAGAGAGAGATTGAAACATCAATGATGGAGGAGAATCACTGATCGGCTACCTCTTGCATGGCCCCCTACTGGGAATCAAGCCCACAACTGAGGCATATGTCTTTGACCAGAATCAAACCAGGGGACCCTTCACCCTGCAGGTCAATGCTCTATCCACTGAGCCAAACTGGCTACGGCTAAAACACTTTTTTTTTTTTTTAAGTTAGTTGGTATTTTGAAATAGCTTCAAAAAATTGTGTACTCCTAAGAAAGCTTGAAGTAGCCCTGATGTTATAAGGGCTGACTACTGGCTATTGAAAGAACAGGAATTTATACAAAAGAATTGTTAGCTACCTTTACTACAATTGAACTGCTTCTTATTGAACCTAAAAGTTCAGAATGACAAAAGGAGCTATATCAGTGTTGGTCTCAAAGCAATCTTAGACTCAAACTAGATTTCTATATTTATGTATTGTCTGTGCTCTAGTCAGCACCACAACCACCTCCTTCTGCATATGAGAGACATCAGAAAACTACATTCCCCAGGACCCCCTTCCCCATATGGTTCCAGGTTAGACTGGCCAATGAAAGGCACTCCCGTGTGAGATGTGTAAGTTGGAAAAGAGGAAGCCACCACTCTCAAGATTGCTGCCAAGTGTGGGCAGATGTGAGATTTACAGAAGCTTCCAGCGAACTCTTGAAAACCACCTGCTCTATGGCTGCAGCTGAGACACTGGGCAACACCGGGGCAGGCCCAGGTCTGGGGTGGCAGGTTCTCTGACCACTGACGATGTCCCTGATCTTCTCCAAGTTTGGGGCGTTAGATCTACATCCTACAAAAAACCCTTGGTTCCAGGAGCAGGCTGAATCCTGCCTTACAGAGACTAACAGATGGCAGAGGTGGAGGATAGGGCAATAAAAGGTGAGGGTGGTAAAGGCCACAGGAAAGCAATGCTGAATTTTTCTACAAGTTGGTTTGTTAGCATTTAAAGTTTCTTTATTCAGGTTTGTGCTTATCAAAAGCTTTTCTATTAAGCTTAATCAAGATTCAGGTAGACAGGATAAAACAAACATGCTAGACACAGAGTAAGTACTCAATTAGGAGATGGGAACGCTGAAATTTCAAGTTCAGGTGAAGGACTCAGCTGGGACTGACACACTTGCACTGTCCTTAGAGCTGAGAAGCAGTCTGTACCACAGTGGAGCCTGTTCTCTCTCCATCTTCATATTTACTTATATGAAATCTACTACCTTCTGACCACAAACATTTTCTTCTCTTCAATTCAAAATGCTTATGCCTAAAAGTCAGTGCTTTGATGCATCTAAGCTCAGGTTTTCCAGCCTGGGGACCCTTCTTTCCTGCCTCTCACAGTGCCTACTGCACAGATCTCTTGCCCAGAGAATGCCTGATACACATTAATCAGATTAAGCTTAAAAGCAAACCCTAAGTACCTGAGCTAGACCATAAGGACAGCCGTTTCCGAGGAGTGCAGCATTAAACGTGAAGAGACAGAAATGAATTTAATTGCCAGGCTGAAAGTTGGGAATAAAAGGTGGTGAGAGAAAAAATGGCAAGTACAGAAAATGATACATCTACATCTCTCAACTGTACCAGAACGACGGCTGACTGACTCAAAGGTGCAGCTGTCTCCGTCACAATCACCCGATGGTACCACGTCCCGTTTTCAATGCCTTATTTCTCCTTCCTGAAAAGGGCCCTAGTTAAGGGTTTGACCTTCCCCGGCCCTCATCCTATGGGCATTGCAGCCGACACCTACTCACCCCCTCCCATATCAAATGCAGGGGGCACCACTGAGCTAGAGAATACAGGCATGATTCCAAAGACGGGGGACAAAAGAGATGCTATGTAAAAAGGACAACAACAAAAAAAACTTAAAAACCTACTCACTTGGGTTTTTTAAAAAGTGATGCTTTTGGAAACAACATCAAAGCCATGTTACCTGAAGGTTTTCCTCCCTCCTGGGCATTGATCCAAAGTGCTGAAGAATTTGGCTGCGAAATCTGTCTCTTAAATTCTGAAACCAGCTGCAGGCTTGAGAGTAGACCAGATCATGAAGCTGCTTGAGACTCTCTATCTCATCTTCATTCTCCACCTACGAATACAACAGTCAGTAAGACCTCTGTGTCTAAGCTGCCTTGTCTAGTATCACCACAGACAGCTGAAAAAATCGAAAAATAGGGACTACCTATTTCAGTGCTGGATATAAGAGTATTATTCCTATACAATACATATATTTCTGCCTCACATAATACAGTACATCAGACTCCCCGAACAGCCCCCAGTTAGGAGGGGTGAGGAGAGGGAGTTCTCAGATCAAGGCCTACCCCCCCAGAATTCCCTTTGTCTTTATGGACCAGTGGTGTTTGAAAGCAGGGGAGCAAAAAGAGCAGGAGGACAGCTGCTACAGTAAAACGAAGACAGGGGAAGGGGATTAAGGTACAGATGACAGGGCAGAAAGCGGAACAGGATTTTCCACCACAGGACAAAATCACTAACAAAAACTTTAGAAAATCACTTAGCATATAAAAAGGCAGAGAATGATTGGTGCGGCGGTGAAGGTCTCCTGCTGTGCAGGCCCAGGGCTGTCGCTGCCTCCGCCAGCCCTCCGGCGCCCTGCAGACTGCGGAGAGTGGGTGCCAACGTGGGTGCCCACAGTGGTCTCCCGAATGCAGGTGGAGGACGGAGCATTAGCTCACCCACCTCACACTGCTGCCGTAATGCACCCTCCTCTCCCACTCACTGCCCGCCTGGGAGCGCTCCAGGCCACACACATGAACCATCTCAGAGACAGCAGGTGTGGCTCAGCCTTTCGCACTCAGAGGGTAACAACAAAAGAACTCTAAAGTCATTCTGAGATACAAAAGGTAAGTCTACAGCACAAAAGAGACAAAACAACAACAACAACAACAACAACAACAACACCCCCAGCTTTTTATTTTTTAAAGATCTGAAATGAAACACAAAACAAGTTCAAAAGGTATCTACTTTTGCACACAATAAGAATACATTTCAGGCCACTAAACTGTATACTTAAAAAAGGTCAAATTTCAACCCACTGCAGCTGTTAAGTGCCTGCCTTGCGCGCGCGCACACACACACACACACACACACACACACACACACACGCACACACACACACACACACACTCTGGGGCTGTGCTGGCCGCGGGCCTGGAGAAACAGAGCATCCAGGTCTGGCCTCCCGGTTCTCCGGGAGCTCACAATGGTCAAGAACGAGATGAGAAAAAGGTAAGTGGAAACGAGTTTGCATAAGTGTTGACGAGGGTCTCGGAGAGGAAGAAACTGTTTTATCTGCCCGGACGCGCACGATGCCAGCACAGAGGACACCACGGTGTGCTGTGCCGGAGAACGACACTGTGCAATACCTTCACGTCGTCCAGATATTCAATGTCTGCAGTGCAATAGCCGTCTTTCATTCCTCGTT